>QDEB01058433.1:0-46333 GCA_004193795.1 Asbolus verrucosus | reverse complement strand
CTGCATTGATTTTCATTGATTTATATCCAATAAATAACCAAAAAATATGCAAAATTACGTTTTGATCTGATCTTTGTGTCACAAATAGTTAAATTACAATTGTTAGCAAATGCGAGCTAACTATTCAATAAATTTTGTATTACTAGACTCAGCGTACACGGCTGTGTTTTGTCCACCAGGTGCCCACCTAGTTGCATTTTGCAGCTAGCACAGTGTAACTAATGAAGACACGAAGATCCACAGTCTTCTACATCTAGAAGAGAACCCTCATACTGCGTCTCGATCAGTCGTAGTGCTTCGGTTATTTAAAAAAAAAAGGATCATCCTAACAAAATTCAATTAGTACAAGAAATTAACGATAATCGATTGCAATTTTGTGAAACTGTGATGGATATACATCACAGTAATCTACGAGTTACCAGATACTTTGTTTGGATGAAAAATTTGTCTAGCTAGCACAGTTAACCGGCTAAATTTTAGATACTGGAGTGGAAAAAATCCTCATTGGATGAGTGAGATGCACACTCAGCATCTGAAAACTAAATGTCTGGGCAGGAATAGTGAATAATAAAGTATTAGGCCCCTTTTTCTTTGAAGAATCTCTTACAGGAGACCAATATTTACTGTAGAATTGTACTCTAATGAAGATAATCCTGACATACCAAATAATACTGTTTGGTATCAGTAAAATGGTGCACCGCCACACTATTCTTGTGCTGTTCGTAATTATTTAGATTACGCTTTGCCCAAAAGATGAATTGGTAGACGTGGGCTGATAGAGTGGCCCGCAAGTCGCCAGATCTAACACCCCTCGATTTCCTTTTATGGGGATATTTAAAGTCTAAAGTCTACGTTAACAAACCATAAAATTTCGAGGATTTTAAAAATCTCATTAAGGATAAAATTAGTCAAGAAGTTTTTTTTCAGAACGTTTTAGAATACTTTGTAGACAGACTTACTTACTGGCAAGAGGTAAACGGATGGCACTTTGAGCACTTAATTTAATTATCCACTGTAATTTAGTGTTGACAGAATTCACTTTATTTACTTCCTGAGATATTTTTTAATTTTATTTTAATAATTTACATTTTCTCTTGTTCAACTGTGTTTTTCTCCAAAATTTTCTTATGTAAGGTTCCAAAAGTCACCGTTTGAGTCACCGCTTTGACAACTAAACAATATATCAAAATCACGCTCAAAAAATGAGGGATTGTCATTAAAAAAAAAACACTATCGATTAGGAAGTTCAAAAGTTGAATTTTGCGTAAAAATATGTGCCTCTAAGAAATAAAATTGATGTGCCTGAGGATTCTTGCGAAAAATAATTTGTTTCGATTTTAATGAATTTATTCCATACTTTTGCCGCTCATTGTATTGTTTAAAATCGCTTCGAAAAAGGAAAATCAAAATAGGCGTAAAGCATTGGATAAGAATAGAAACTAGAGAAAGATTTTTGTCGATATAAAATGCGCAAGAAAAAATAGTGGGTATAAGTAGAAAGACAAAAATCGAAAAACTGTACAAAGAGATAAGAAATACAGTAGAAGCGAATAAAAAAACAGTACAAAAAAAATTATAACAAGAAAATCAGCATTGTGAGAAATTGAGGCTAAATTTTAAAAAGTCAAAAGTAAAAATTTTTCAAAAATAAGAGGAAACAAAAAGAGTAAAAAAAAACGATGTCAAAAATATCAAAAAATAATTTGAAATAAGTATAAATAATAGAATGGAAGTTCATGAAAACTATAAAAAAGAATAATGGATTTCACAGTTTTACAAAAACCAAAAAGTGTCAAAATGAGAAAATCAGCAATCGCAAATCAGAAAAATCGCATTGAAACGTAGAAAAAAACATGCACCTACTTCCACTCTTGTGCTTTATCAGTCCATATGAACGTTTTGGCATCTTGAAATTCTTACAGCTAAAATATTGAAAATGTTTTTATGTCAATTTTCTTGTTAGATAAATGTGGGAAAGCTTTATATTTCAAAAAATACTTTAAGCGGGCATGAGTGCGTTTTCTGAAAATAAAGTAATAATTTTTTTACTGTCTACAGAATTAAAACAGCTTTTTTTATCTATTGTCATTAACTAAAGTTAAATCGAATTTAATGAATCTTGGTACATACGTTGTCCGCGTCATAAATATAAAAATGATGACAAATTGAATACATTATTGACAATTTAAGTGTCTTTTATCTTACAAATTGAGAATAAACAATATATTAATATAAAAATCGATGACTCTTAAAGTAAGTTTTTTTCCCATGTTTCAAATTTATAGTTGCACTTGCGGGCTTAAATCTGTTATCATTAATCTGTTCATATAACCAGATCTATTTATTGCATGCACAATGGCCGCCGTGGGGTATAGATCTAGTAAACCATATGTCGTAGGTTCGACCCCCGGTTACTGACATGTAGCTTTTTTGTTGTCAATAGAACCGCCACTATCAAGTTCATTATATAAAAGCGCCTTTATAATTATGCAATGCTGTCAACTGCACTAGAATTTTTGATAATAAAGGGATTATACATCGAAATTATAATATAACGCTGAGGCATGAATGAGAAACGTCACATGGAAGCACAATGATGTGAAATTGTGAAATAATCAATGTAAATGTGTTTGGAAACTGCTACTACATTCAATTAATTAATTAATTAATAAAGCAGCATTGTGTTGATGGTTTTATAACGAAAACAAAACCGGAATCTAAGCTTAGAAAACTTAAATTAATTGGTTTAAGAATTATTTAGAAACCATTGACTTTAATTGCTTAATTCTGTACGCCTACTTCACATCGTCTCTCTTTTGATAAAGATATTATTAAAATAATCAAGATATAATAGTAAGAAGATTTATATTTCTTAAATCGTAGCGCGAGTTAACACACGTTCAATGACCTGCTCTTTTTTTGAAAATGTTCCAAATAATTTTTTGTTCTATTTTGCTTACATGATAATTAATTGGAGTGCTACAGCGGTCCGTTTTTTCCCTCTCTTATTTTCACCGATGAAAAAACTTTCAGTTTAATCTAATGGTATACAGTGAATAGTTCTTTGGTGACAAAAATTTTATTACTTACTTTATTTATTATTTTCGAAATGTGTATTTTTCTGTCGATGTACACATCAACACAAATACACAAATTGTGATAATTAGAATTTTGTTTGCAAAAGCACAAAAAAGCTGTCGAATAATTTTGGATGTGTTACTGTATGATTTGATATTAATTAAAATATTTCATCAAGTAATTGCGCCCCTCGTTAATTTGTTAGCGACGTTTCAAAGATAATTACAAATATTGTAAATAGAGGAGGTCGTATAATTGTAAATAATTTAGTAAATTACATCATACAATACTTGACAATGATATACCTGTTAGCCCCTTTGAAATATTTACTGCTGCAATTTACGCTGAATTATTAAACTATAAAACGCTTGTTAACATCTATTAATTTAATGTGTAACACGTAGTTACTCCATTTGGCCGCACTAAACCTACAACCAATTTAATTAGAATCATACTTGTTATATTATTTTGGTAACGTCAGTTTACAAGTAAAAGAAGTGGCATGCACGTCATTTATTTTATGATTATTTAGCATTCGTCACGGATATATTGGTTGCAAAGTAAGTATTAAATTTACCACATTGTTTTGCAGTTAAATATTTTAACTAAACAGCGCTATCCAATTTGCAGTTGTTATTTGGTAATTGTATGGTAATGCAATGTAAAATGTAAAAAAGCTACAGGAGAAAATGTAGGAAAATTGCCGGAAATACAGTAGCTAAATTAAATAACTGCAATAACCCGCAGGATTATTTATGCGGTATTTAGTCACAACAGGATATCAATGTTTCCTTTGGGACTATCCCCTAGAATAAGGTAGATAAAGCAAGATTTAGGTGCGGAATTTACTTTGTTACATCATGTTCTATTAAAGCCTGCTACTCAATTATTTGAAAAATTCGACATACTGGAACGCTTAGAATGTGCCACGATTCTAATTCATCGAAAAACAAAAGCCCCACCGCGTGAATGCGTTTAATGCCGATGCCACTAAATTATCATTTACAGTCTCTAATAATGGTGACTGTATATTTTCAAAAATCACATTTCTGTTTATTCACTTAACTGTGAATATAGAGAAATTTGTTAAATTTCCCATAAGAATATTTTAAGAACACTATATGTTTGTCAAATATCAACGAGCATTTTTACTTTTTCGTTTCTTTTGCAACATGTTTTATAAAAAGTGTAAATGTTTTTATCGCTGACATGAATCTAATGCATGTGCAGATTTTATTTCAGTCAATCACGTTATTTCCAATAGCACGCGAAGTCAACATTTCAAAATATTATTGCTTTTTCCTGGTTACAAATGATAGCTAAAGCAGAAAATCATTCATATGATTATTGATTTTGCCTATTAGGTTGTGAGAACTAATAAACTGTTCTAATGGAAAAAAAAAACTTTTTTTTAACCTGAATGTATAAATGGTCTTATTATTTATTCAATAGAACAGCGTGTATAAACAATTTTAACACATATCAAAAGTTTGGTTAAAAGCATGAAAGTCGCTTGCCGGTTAGATAATGCGATTTCTCAAAATTTAATTAAAAAAGATCAGTGAATTATACCTATATACATATAGTATATAATCTTTACATATTTATAAAAGTCTTTTCAGTTCTATCTATTTTCTTACATGTGCATGTATTTTCATATTTGATTATAAAAGCAATGTACATACCGGGTTTCATTAAAATCGGTAATTCCATTTAATTGTGAAAAACACTGCGTAAGCCGGTAATTATCGGATGTCGAAATTAATGTGTAATCATTGTGGCCTTGTTTAAGTTTAATAAGGTTGCTGTCACGTCAATTGATGTCATATGAGGGTGTGTGTATGGTAGTGGAAATGAATGAAATTTATTATTAGAGAATGATTTAGAGTGCAGGGTGATAGAAATCGTTCATGTTTAAAATATGTATGTCTCGTTTGGTGCAGTAGTGTAATGACATTAATCATGTCGGATATCGTATTATATAAAATAATAGATGAATTATGTGTATTATGTAAATATACATGAACTCTGAACTTTGCGCCCCGGTAGCGTAACTTGCTACATATGGTCCTGCATGTAAGCAGATAAATAGCATGTCAAACACGGTAACGTACAATTTGTAACAACCTGTCAATAAACTAATGCTTATTCTTCAGCTATTGCACTGCAGTCTCTGCGGAAGCAGATTTGTGAACATGCCAAAGACGTCTCACTACATCTATTATGACATTCTGTTGATTTTTTTTAAATAATTACACAAATATCATTAAGTTCTTTAATATTCAAATTACAGGTTTTTGGACGAGGTTTGTATATTACTTTTACGCTTTTATTAAGCTATTACATTATAACTATAATTTACGGCAGTGTTGATTCTGCTTTGCTTAGTTGATTTCGTGATCGCTTTTGTAATTTTCTTCCATATAAGTTGAGAGAAAAATTTTAACGGCTCTTCTTAACCTGAGCAACCTCCTCAACGACAAAACATGAAAATCAGGTTACATGACAGATAATTTCACTGTGTTATTAACTAAATTATAATATATTTTACAGCGTTTGTCTAATAACTTTTACCCGTTACCCGGTAACTACCTTTAATCCCAAACAAAGAATTTTCGTTGCGATACAGATACGTGATTTATTACGACGATAACAACAAATTTATTCCAAACAATCACTCTCGAAATTATCGAGTAAATCACTAAATTCAATTAATTTTATCGAAATTCCACTCTGCAAGACTTAATGCGCTCTGTTCCACGTCTATTTAAATTAGTTTAATGAACTTAATACTATTATAATTTCCATCTGCTAATTTAAATAATATTTATGCAGTGCGTGAATGTCTACACTGTAAAATTGTATTTAATCGCGAGGTGCTGTTGCGATTCGTGTTATCGCCGTATGTACACTTGTTAAAGAGCAGTAATGCAAAAAACATTTCACAAGCTGTTGATTTTAAAAAACGAAAATTATTACTAACAGATCCGATACTACAATATTTAAGAAAAACATTGATTATTTCATAAAAATCGTACTATCATGGCTTTATTACATAATTGGCTTGTACTAACCTGACTTAACACAACTGAGTAATAATTATATCTCTGGAATGATTTCTGAGTTCCCGGAAATGCAGTGTCATTTATTGGCAATATTTATAACAATCTGTATTTTTTTTAAACAAAGTATTTTTTAATAAAATATTTTAACTGTTTCAACTGTTTATGGAGATTATCGAATCGTTGGTTAATTTCTTCCAAAAAAAAATTAAATAAACACTTTCGAAATCTAATTGTGTCAATGGCAACAGTAAAATGATGTCGATATCAAGTATTTGACCATGATTTGATAAGAATAACAATTGAGAGTTTTATGTTTCGAAAAAGAAAAAACAATGGAACTTGTTAAAAAATTACAAATAAATGAAAGATGATAAAAAAATCTGTGAAAAAATGTCAAAAATGTGTATTATAACAGCACGTTTTTAAAAAAAATGCTTGAACTCTTCTCGGCAACGATGACTGATAAATCATTGAATTACACTCATCGCTGAAATTAATTTTGAATCATCATTTTGAAAAAAATCCAAATTTTTTTTTGTTTTTTTGAGTATTTTCTTACATGAAATATTTTTGTAAATGATGGAATCTGTAGATAAATTAAAGTTAATTAATTAATTATTATAACCCACGGAATTTTTGCTAATTTTTTTTCAATTTCAATTCAATTTTTTATATGCTTTTTATAAAATGCGTGTTTTTCTGGTTCCACCATTAGACACAGTTGTTTAATTTTTTATTTAATATCATACAAGAAAAATAAAAAAATGAGAAAAAACATTTTTTGTCTTCTTTAACGCTGGAGAAATTATTTTTGAATAATTTTGAATAATATTTATGTAATGATACATGTTTGTTTATACTCTAAAATAAAAAGTTAAAAGAATAGAAAGATTTTAACAAAATAAGCATATTTGTGTATATGCGTTAATTTTGGAGGCTAGTGTGTTTTCCAACATATTTTTCTTTTATTGAATATTAATAAAATAAATTTTTATTTAATTTAGATTACTATGCGGTTTTAAATAGAACATTTTTTTGTTATCGTTTTTCGAAAATTACATTTAGTCAGTTTCTTTTTTTTTGATACTTCACAAAATAAAGGTATTCATTATTAAAGCTATCAAAAAACTGTTTTCTGTAAAAGGTATATTATTAAAGCGGTGGTCTATAAAAACATACAATTATTTTAATACAGCACGCTATACATTGTCGAGACTAAGCGATTTTGAAATACATGTCATAAATAACAACAATCGACATATCAAAATAGCCAAATACAAAAATTCGTGTTGAACTATATTAAAAAATTTTGTCTTAAAATTTCCAACATCTTGTTTAAACATTCGGTCTTTAATAATATCTAATTCATTTGAGCGTATGCTTTCATTTTTAATTTTTTTTTATTTTTTCAGTACCAAATTACATAAGTTGAAAAGTCACAAATTTTTTAATATACAGTTTTAAAGATTTTTTATAACCTAAATTTTGAAATGGTTATTGAAAATAATTTCAGAACACGTACTAAAATAAATAGTATATTTCGACATCTATACAATTAAATTAACAATTTTAAGTCTCGTTAGGACACTTATATCTAACTATTTTATTTCGAAAAGAAAAATTCAAGTGGAAAATACGTATATTTTATATAAATATTAATTTAAGGAAATATGCGTAAGTTAAAAGTAGACTGGTTATCGCGAAAAGGTTTGAATTAATAAATTTTGAATTATGCAAAACTGCGATTGACGACGGACCTCCCTGTAGAAAGTTGTTTTGGGTTGTGTCTGCGGTGTGGGGGTGTTAAAGAGGTGCAGTGAAGAATCGACGAGTGAGACAAGTAGGTTTTAGGTTTAAATGAGGCAATTATGATGTGATTAGTTGTTTCGAGTTGTAGGACGTGAATTGAAGTTTGGAAATTAGGGAAAAGTTGGTGTGGGGATGACCGTTTGTGTTAGTGGGTCTATTATTGAAGTGAAGATCGTGTAAACATTAACCGGTTAATTAAACAGTAGTTTGAACGAGTGGGGTGGTTAGAGTGACCAATGGGGTACAGCTATGATAGAAAATCAGAAGAGGTGATGTTTTAGTCTTCAACTAGCTGAAGGAAGGAGCGGTACCGTGCGTGGTAGAGTGTTCAACCAGTCATGCCGCGTCTTTAGTCGTGCGTGTTTCTTGCCTCTATAACACCGTTAACAAAAAGGGTGTAGGCCACGTGCCACTTCAGCATGCTTCGAATATATTTGGTACTTTCAACCCTATGGCTCCACATCTATGCTCACAATCGGCACGGCTTCCTGGCACGTCGCCAAATTTCAGCAAACCCCGTTTTCCTGCCTCGTTGCAAATACGACGAACACATAATTAAAAACGACGAAAACCTACAAAAACAAATCGATTTTGCAAATTTCGTTTTCACTGGGAAAGTGACTAGTGACATACGATATCACGACAATAATACTATACTGTTTAACGTCTATGTTAAACGATACTTTAAAAATAACGGCGGCTTAAAGGATAATCAGGAAGTGCGAGTGGTGAAAACCTTGTACGAGGGCGAGGGGGTTAAGTGTCGCCAAGTTCTGCGCTCTAGGTACACTGCAATCTTTATAGGAGGCAAGCCTCAAAAGCTACAGGAAGCGGATGTGCAACTCACTATTAGCCCTGTACCAGTTACGCTAACTAATCTCGACAGGGTTAGCACCGCCACTAAAGGTAAGTAACGCGATCTAAATAACACACATACATCATCGAGAAAACATCCTTCCACCAAAATCGCAATCTCAAAAAAAATGTATAAATTGTCAGTCTAGGTAACAGGTCGATTGCTTAGCAAACAGACTACAGTCGCGACGAAGTTTCCTGCATTATCTATAAGTGGGTGTAATTAGTAATTTTGCACGTGTATTTAACATAGCAAAACAGGAAATGGTCAATTGGACTTTTCCCATTTATTATTTGAGAATTTGTGATTGACAGTCCAGTTGTCAATCGATTTTGTCGATAATATCAGCCCTTCGCCGAGACGAATTTTAAAATGTTCCATCATTGTCTCTTTATCTCCACATTTTTTTAACCTGATTTCCATATGTTTTTCTCCTCATCAGAAACGGAATGAGTCTAAATTGGGCAACATTTTCGGGTAAAGTCCTTAGCCTAATTAACGTTTTTTCCAATTTAGAGCGCGTTTGTACGCAGCCAAACAAACAGTAATTGACATGTGTTTCATATGCACTTAATGAAATTACCAGTCACTGTAAGTGCTTGTGCCATATAATTATTATGCTTAGAGTTAATTCATCAAAAGATGCAATTAATTCTTGTCTTGTTCCGGTTTAAAAGGGAACGATTTGAGTTTCGAAGTACGTCATTCTTGCGGGACACAAAAGAGTTGCTTTGGGTAAACACTCGAGTATTCTGATTGATTTTATAAAATTTGAAATTGGCGATGAACAGTAAAGGTGTCATTGTGAAATTCCTGCGGTGCTAGTGGGCGTTATGGCTACTTATATCAAGATTGTTTTTTGAGGTCGAGTAATTACAGGAAAAATAATAAAATTACTCCTCACATGTAGTTGTAAAATTTGCATTTTTACTTCCTGCGGCTTAACTTTGGCGGCAACCGTTGTTACAGCCAGTCTCTGACCTTTTATATAGCCAGAAGACAAAAATGTTGTTTTACACATTTTGTGACACTCCAATTTACTCTGATATTCACTTTTAATACAATACCCACACCTAATAAATTATACTTGCCCGATGAGATGCAAAAATGTGTAATTCAGACATAAATTATAAAATCTGAAAGTTGAACGTGACCACCATAAAAGCTTTTAGGTGGTCTTCAAAACAATAACGATCTTTCGAAATATCCAGGCGCCACCATTTTTATTTTTATAAACAATAATAAATAAGCAACTACAATTGCATCACCTAGCCGAAACATTATTCAAATTTTTAACAGTGTGGGCTGGTTTGTCAGAAGGTGATTTTTTTAATTAATTTTTTTATGGTCAGATCTGTTTTTAACAATGATTAAGACATCACCGTTGAATTGTTAACATTGTTACATTTACAAATTACTCTAAAACACTAAGGCGTTGCTCTAACAACATTGTGAAAAAATATATCAGCATCTTATTAACGAAAGTGTGAACATGAAGAATGAAAAATTATTCTTCACGAAGTACAAGACCCTCAGGGATGCCCAACTATACTTGAAAAGTGAAAACGTGATGTCAAGAAATAAACTCTTCATACCTAAAATATTCATGATCACGGAGTAAAAAAAATTGTACCTAACAGTAATGGTCCAGTTAGTACCCTAGCCTAGCCCCTGCCCATGTAAAAAAACTGGTTTTTGCTAAGTGGGAGATTAACAGTTAAGAAAAATGACATACATTTTTAGTTTATTAGTTTTTATTAGCTTAACATTGACCAAAATCTTCATTGTGTCCTCAAATGCACACAAAGAGTTTGTAGAAAGATTAGTTCAAAAAAAAATTTTTTTTAAGTGACGTCATTTTGAAAAAAATATAGTTAACTTATCTAACAAGTAGAAATTATTAGAGCAATCAAATAATTTTATATAAACAATGTTTTTTGAAATGCAAAAAGTAAAAAAAGCGATGATTTTTTATTTAAGTAGAAAAAGTGACTTTCCTTAAATATAAGTTAATACAATTCAGGTTAATTTACACGATAGTAAAATTATTTTTAAAGTTTGTATAACATATTAAACACGGAAGTACACTGGCTTTTAACATGTACTACCTTGTTAAGAACAAAGGTCATATTTGCACTTCCGGTCAATTCTGAGATTTTTACGTTTATCATAATACCGAGACATATTTACGCACTAGTCTGTTGATATAAATTCTATATCAGTCTCCCAAAGATAGAGAAATATGAAATATTTATGCGCAACATGTGAAATATTTGCCATATTAAAATAAAAGGTTGTATCTGCACATATTAAAACTATAAGTTGTATCTGTACTTGTAGTTACCTGAAGTTTATTTTATATTATTTAAGTTTATCAATAAACCGTTGCTACAGATGAGAGCCTTTTGAATTATGTAATAAATAAATTCTTTGTCATTTACGGATAGTAAATACAGATTTTACGAACATGGTCTATCTTAAAAAAATACATTTTCCCAGTATCTTTGTATTGATTATAGCTTTTTTATTTAAGATACGAATTACCATTTTCGCTGAAAAAGAAATGACACTTTAATATATGTTATACAGGGTATAAAACAGTGGTGCATTAAATATATAGATTTTTTTTTTGTATGGGACGCCCTACATATTTTTGTTATTTTGATAAATCACTCAATGGCGAACAAAACGTCTTAAGTTGGTAGTTCCTGGGATATTAAACATATTTATAGGAAAAATCAGTCATATGAAAGGTATTCGTGTTCAGTCAGTTAATTATTGTTATTATAATAGATTGAAAATTCAAATCTGAACAGTTGGTTTTGACCAACATTTAAATAGCTCCCTTAAGGAAGTTTATTAAAAAATTTTAATTTGCCTTTTTTAAATTGGTCTCAAAATTAAAATTATACAAATTTTATTTAACTGAAAATAAAAGAAAATTGTATAAAGATACCTAACATTAACATTAAAGTTTAAAAAAAATGATAGTATGTTATCATACGACCTAACGCCAAAACAAGTTTTTTTATGTCACACAGCCATTTTGCATATGCTAAAAGTTTACATTATTACGTGAAGCTTAATGAATAACAAACTTTTCTGTCGTCATCTTATCATATTTCTGTACTGTAAATGATAAACATTCAAAAATTGTACAATAATTTTCGTTTCAAATTCTTTGACCCATTCTACAATGAAGACATATTTATGCATTAAATTTGCATTGGCAGTAAGCAGAGATTAAGGATAGTTTGCGACTTTATTCTTCAAGATAAATGCAACAACTTCAATAGATTAAAGAAAGGAAATCATTAAATCAGTTGAACAATTTTCCAAAATCAAAGGTGTGAGGTAATTTATTTCTAGTGAGTATAATTTTTCATGAATAAACATAAATATCTTTTTGAATAACCATTGTATGTTTCAAATGGAGTTGTTTCGATTATAATGTACAATTTCAAAATGTACACTTTTTAAATTGGCACGTACCTATTTATTGTTCATCATGAATGATTTTTTTTGAAGTTTCACTGCTACTTTTTTTGTTTTACGGCAAATTGTTAAAGCCGGTTAATTGTTTCTCGGTGTTGAAGTGACAGCGTGGTAAACAGTAAAATAAACTGAGGAAGTAGCAGTGTCGGAGTAATGAATAAATGTATGCATTTTTGAGTGAGTCCATTATTGTTATTATATCCATATTGTTGTTGTGGGAAAAGCTGCAATAAATGCGAAAATATTCCTCGAAGTATAACTGTGTAACATGATCGGCTCCTGGGCTCAACTCACTATCTTACATTTATGTGACAGCCACATTATCGCACTGGGGAGTATTAGAATATCTTGCTATAAATTTAAGCCCGCTGTGATTATAGAAATTTTACGAATTTCATGTGATAAATGCAGTAGCCACCTAGAGCTTTCGGCGCTTTAATACATTTTTACTATCTCTCTAATTACACCCGCAGCACAGTTTCTTGTAAACATAAATTAGTTCGATAATTAGGTCCATGTTGCAATATTACATACATATTACATTACAATATTGCAATATCCAGCTTGTGACTGCGATAATGAAAATCCAATTATTTTATGTAAAACTCAGACTTTTATGCAAAATTTCAGACAATTTAAAATATTTTATTGCGTCCTTGAAGGCTGATAATTACAATTTCTCAAAGTTGTCGCGGTCTGCTGTTCGAGATAATGAAAAACAGTGTTTATATCATTTTTATACGGCAATAGTGGCCGGAAAGTTTAGCACATGTTAACAAATGTCTCGCGTCTAAATGTCGGCAGGTGTATTTAAATATTAATTGAGTGATTTAATTTAGCATTATCGGTGTATTCGGGTAATACGGCGTGTATGAAGTTAAGTTACCTTGATATGTAAAACATGTGGCGCCATCTAGAACAGGTATGTAGGGCCTTATTTATTGCCATCATTTAATTGATAATTAATCGTTTGTCGGTAATTACAAGCTTTATTTACTTTTACCTTCGGGATACCCAAACAAAAAATTAATAAGCTATAAAATATGAACCAGAAATCACAATGAAGACTTTATTATTTCACATACATATTGCTGATACTCGTCGCAATAAATTAGGCTAAATATATAATTTTGCGATATATAATTTTGAGATAGTTCCGTTTACGACGTGTTTCAAGAAAATATTTGTAAATTACTGCGCGCACTTTTTAATTCACCCCAGGTACCATTATAAAGTAGTCCGCTATGCTGATATTTATAGTGTGGCCCGTATAGTCGAACTACACCAAAAATAATATACAACCTTTTCACAAATCGCACTTACGTTTTATTTGCATGCTACGATTGTTATTGCCGAAACAATTAATTACATCCTTCCAACTTTTTCGTTATTGCATTCGTTATCCTTTAAGCACAGGCGCTCAAGAACCGATTTATAGCTTCACTAAATTTCATAGCAATAATCACTAAATTTCATTCATCATACTAATCGACCAATAAAACTGTTCCACTTTAAGCGTATCGAATTCTCTGACAATTCTTTTGTATTTTATTATTCATCACATTTATCAACATTTAAATTTTATACACGTTCTGACAATATTTCTTAGAGAAATCGACTTTTAAATATTATTCTACTATCACTGCCAGTTAGTTATATATCATTCGATTTTATAATTTGTGAAAAACGATAAAATTCTGTAAATACGATATCAGATGAAACGTCAAATCGTCAGAAAGCGTTTCTCCCATATTTTAGAATAGAATTGAATGTAATTTGATGTATCTAAGCTTTTTTTAACTTCATATAACTTAAAAATATAACCAACTAATAAAAAATATTGTGTTTATTTGGGCAATTCTGACATTTTGAAAGTCCTTTTTTTGAAAAATGTTATTCTTATAAATTCAATTTTAATTAATTTTTCTGTTGGTAGATGTGGATATATTTAAAATTATATATTTAATTTGTTCTTTATAACTTTCACGAATATCGTGAAATCTGTCAAAAAATATTTACATATACGTGGTGTGTACGATTCCGAAAAATAATATTATGGCTTAATTAAGGTAACTAATACTTTAGTACGTGTTCTGAAATTATTTTTATGTCAGGTGATGGTGGGTATAATAATAACAACCACATGTGTGGTTTAAAGAATCTAATATATATCTAGAGACGGAAGGATTTATATTTACTATTCAAGGCAGAGTGGTTAATGCCAAAAATTGCAAAAAATATATAATTAATGACAATTCAATCACTGACGATGGATGTAGAATTTGCAAGACAGGATCAAAGACAACTGAAGGTATTATCTCATTTTGTTTTGTTTTGTCACAAACCGATTACGAAAAAACACATGATTTGTTTGTCAAAATTATTCAGGAACAACTGGTTTTAAAATATTATCTAATATAAGATCATAAACCGCACCGTCAGTACCAAGTAGTTATTTGGAAAACGGTTACTATTTGGGACAGAATTATTATACACATATCGGCGGCAACGGACCTGATATAATTTTATTCGACAGACAGAATCGACAAGTATTATTTGTTATTACGATGACAAATTCACAGAATCTCTTACAGACCTACAACACAAAAATTGACAAATATTTACAACTTTATTGCGACTAAAAATTTATGGGATCTGTAAAAAATTTCAGTTTTACCATTAATTATTTCAGCTACCCAAATCTCTGATCAACATAAACACCTTAAATCTAAAAAAAAAATTTCATTGTTGAAATTCAAAAAGCGATATTATTATGCTCATGTCATATGGTCTGAAATTTTCTTAACACTGATCAAACATTAAATACTGATGATGAACTACGTCAAAATGATAATTATGATGCAGCGAGACGTCGGTAATTACGCTGAATTAAAATTATATCAAGACTTGGTAGCAACGTTCGTGATAATATGTGAATATTCAGGTTGTGATGAGTTTAAAAAATAATAATAGTATGTATTTCAATATTTATATTTTATATCTTAGTAACAAAGCTTAGAAAGCTGGAAACGTAGACTGGAAGATCGACAAATTGAAATGCATTTTTAAATCTCCGAAATGTTTCAGAATTTTGAGTTTGTGCTCTTCACTTTGACATCTAACAAATTTTTGATTGTAGGTGTGATGTTTTAAGTATCACAAAAATTAAAAAACTGAATTAATAAGAAACGTCGCAAAAATATCTGTAGTAGAAATATACATTTACGGATGTTCACACAGCTTCGAAATTTATAATGTCAACAATTATAAAGCATTCGTCATCCTCCAGGTGTGTGAATAATAAGTAATCACGATTGAACATGCTGAGAAATAGGTTGGATTTACTCCAGTGATGACAGCAAGGTCCGTTACAGTGTAGTTGGTGACGTACCTAGCTAATTATTCATTGTTATACATTGTAGTGGCATAATCGTCAAGTAGATAATCGACATTATTGTTCGACGCTTTTAGCAACCAAAACTTGCTAATTTAATCCCTTGTGGATACTAATTCATCTTTTTCGTCGTTATATTGCGTTTCCAAAAAATCTTATAACTGTTTTTGTAAATTTGATCATTTAATTAATTAATTAATTTATTTTTTCTGTAGCATTTCGATGTTCGATGATGGCAGAAATCTCCGTAGATGCCTATAGTAGTTGCGCATATAACTTAAAGTTAGTGCACAAGAGGTCATCCACGACCCTGATAACCGCATTTCAATATCTATATCCGTTGGAAATCCGTGTATTAATTGTGTTGGACAACAATTTGTCGAAGCAGGCCAAATTGGGTTTATTGATGAAATATCTAAAAAGAACTGAAAATGAAAAGTGCACATAGCTATACTGTTAACATCTTAACGGAAAGAACATTTACTTTAACATGAACGGACACGCGTGAAATGAAAAATATGCTCTTTGTGTAACGTTAGATGACTGTGAAAATAAAATGGAATCGTCAACACAAAGTCCTTTGTTCTGGAAATTCTCGAAAAAAGGTATTTTGCAACAAACAACTTAACGCGTTTTAAATATATGTTGACATTGTAGTTGTAGGATGCAGTTTCTAATTACACTTTCAGTGTTGTCATTATCAACAATTTTTCTTACAAAGTTTACGATGTTGTGAAAATTGAGGTCCGGGACTGTTTTGAGTAATTTTAGTTCTTAAACGGTAGAGGATGTCTTCAGCTCGTGGCTTACCCGCCTTGAGTACCCCTACCCAAGTGGCTACGTCTATTTGAATACCTATGTTATAAAACGAACCGTTTATATCTAACCGACTGAATCTCAACGTAAATATGTCACTTGTTTTAAGGGACCGTAATTTAACGAAAGCACATTTTTCAGACTTTTACGATCGTTTTTAACTAAATTAGATATTACTATAAATAGTTACAGGACTAATTTGTTAGGAAATGTGTAGGTGCGTGGCTTTTATATCTGTTACCTGAACTAATTTGTGGCTATAGCTAATCATAAAACTTAACGACACGATTTATTCGGAATATACAGCGAAAATATTAACACACAAAACTCGATTTTAGTAAACAATCACGATAAAGCTTCTGCTTTATTGTTCTTCCAACAACAGCAAGCCCTTTCGGCGTTCCAGTGATGTAGCAACCTATTTGCGCAAACAAATTTCTACAAAGAAACTAAACATTAACACTGTAAACAACTTTTTCTCGATCACTGGTAATTTTATTTTTATCGTAATTAACCTGTCTGATTACAGTCGGAGTTCGCAAATTATTTATTGCCTCTAAAGACGTTTATTATTTCCAGATTGCCTCGACGTAATTATAACAATTTCTGGCTGTTTTTTATGTATTTGGAGAAAAGAATTTACAACACTGCCACTTTGATATACTGACTTAAACAAACTATAAAATGGACACTTAAATTGTGTCAGATCCTTATATTGGGTTATAATTTAGGTATCGAACCAGTTGTAAATAAATTTAATTCGAACTGTATTGTTGAAGACGGTCGACATTTTCATTTGTCAGGGATGATTCGTGAGGCGAACATAAACTTTAAGATTTATATTGGCGGTAAGTTGTAGTAGATCAAACCACCGCTTTAAAAGTATCCACGCAGGTACTGGGGACCCAAATCTATTTAAGTTTTTGACTTAAGACAATTTAATTTATGAAGAATTTTCTAGTCTAATTTAATTACTTTTATTTTCTTTTATACAGGTGTCTCATATGTCAATGCTTTGGGAGATGATAGAACACAAAATAATAAGAGGGATCTTTTATATAAACATCCCTAACAGAGTTCTAACTCGTCAAAGGAGGCGCTTGAGTTACTGTTATTTGTATATAATTCCGAAATGTTAAATTACAAACACGAAATTTTGATATTGTGTTCTTCTAAACTCATTTTGACAAATCATGTTAATAATACCTTACTTCAAAGCGATAGTTTTAGTAAGTAGGAAATAGTGTTTTACTTCTATTTTTTTCGTTAAACTTTTAAATTCAAAATTAATGAAATAACAAAAATGTATGTTAAAAACTAAAAAAATGGTATTCTTGTTAAATGTCGTGAAACGCACCGTTTTCAAACTATTTGCATTTAAATATCGAGCGATCAACATAATTTGTAATCGAGTTATCCAGGGAAATATTTTCGTATGTCGTTGATACAACCACACTGATTGTTGTCAAATAAATTAAATAAAATGACAAGAGCAAACGAGATAATTAAACCATTAAACCAAACGGTTACACAATTGAAGTTCTTACAAGAACTGCTTTTATACTGACGTTTTTCAAAACCAAGCAGAAACACAACATTCAAAAAAATTGAGAGAACAGTGAACACCAGGTAATCACGAAAGCGAGAAATAGTGAGGTTAGGACACCGGTTGAGAAAGCAGCGTGGTAGTGTTTCAAATGCCAACAAATGGTTACCAAAAATCTGACAAGTTTAAATTAACTACAAAAAAGTGGCAAAGGCTATAGTTTCTGTTTATTTATTGAAAATATTAAGTTATCGAGNNATATAAGAAACGACTTGCAAAAATTTTTTTATGGATAACTCGATTACAAATTATGTTGATCGCTCGATATTTTAAAATGTACCTATTTTTGCACTTAAATTGAGAAGAAATGTTGTAAACGTTTAGTGTATTTCCGTGGATGGATTTAATTTTGACAATATTTAATGGCGAGAATAGTATACTTTTGATTTTATATCAGTCTCGAATTATTTTGTAGAAATTTTCCATTAGATTTAAATTATTTTTTACCTTTTTTGCTTAGTGTAGATTCGTTTTACTTACTTATTTTAAGATAAAGGTTAACCAAAAAAATGGGATTAAAGCCTACCTCCCATCCAATAAAACTACCCTTTTGAAGTATGATGTATTAGCATAATTTGTCAAATTAAGCATCCGCATTAAAAAAAGATAGATTTAATTTTTGTAGTTCCCGATTTTCTACAAAGAAAAGTAACTCAACTGCCCCCTTTGCGCCTCTTTTAGGGCGCATCTTCGAGTTTATGTCAAAGATCCCCTTATGATTCGTGGTCTATCATCTACCAAAGTATTGACATATAATACTGATAATTGCATATAAGAAAGACAAATTGTTACTCAACTTATATCGTCAAAATTTGACAATAACTAGTCTTTTTAACAGTCATTAGTGAGAATGTAGAACAATGCATAGAACAAGGTTTGACACTTATTAATAATTACAGCTCACTTACCACAAGTTTAAAAAATTTCCATGCCTATACAAAAAAGTCAAATCATAATTTTAAATTTGTGTTGATAGGAAGCTACAAGGTGGGAATAAGCTGAGATTATATTATTATTATTATAAACACTAGGATCATAATTCCGGTAACTAAAAGCCTGACGGTAAAGTATCGACCAGTGTGTAGTGCGCTTACAACTATTAACGAAATGACAAAAATGTCCACTTTAGAGACTCCACTGAATTTCCGAACTAGTTTACTGTAAATTTGGCAACTCTAACTAAACTCAATTTGCGCGTCACAGAGTACGACCTAACACTATTTGTTGATGTTGCAGTTGCAACTTAAATTTTAATTTTCATTAAATTTTTTACGAATTTTTGCGTTCCACAGCGAAATACATTTTTTGAGGAATTAAATCTCATCACGTATTTTGGTACGAAATTGCTAATAACAGTTTGGAATACAGAGCTCCGAATCGGAATCGAATTTGCCAACAATAGTGACAATTATGGAAACATTTTTGCTGCAACTATATTTGATATCTGAAACATAATCGTAAACTGTTTTATTTACAACGTGAGTAGCTCGCGAAAATAATTACAGAGCTACCTTATAAAGTGTAATAGATGTCAATTTGCACCTGAGAATTAGGAATTATATACTGACTTCTCCGCATTGTATCCTATCATCAGAAGTGTAAAGTAGAACCATTTCCTGCGCATGGTCCACAAATCAACCAGTTACAAGCACTTAATTCGAATTAACTCAAAAAAAAAGAGTAAGTTTAATTAAATCGGCTCGAATTATTCAAATCTAGTGCAAGTTGCAGTTCATTTCAGCCGACAATAGCGCTATTTCACCACCCACTTGCGATATTAACTCACCAGAAATGTTTGCTTTGAAATTAGTGCACGTTTTGCATTTATATGTTTTTTGTTTAGTATATGCCGAGGATTACCGTGTGGTTGGTGAAAATGTTCTGTTGATGCATAGGAAGGTGGGCGCTATTGTAATATTCATGCTAGCTGCGAATAATTTATAAGTCGTCTACTATAAGAAAGTCGGAGCTTACGGTTTTCTTCGGCAAGAGAATCCCACATATTCATAATTAATGATTAATGAACCAGTGCAACTATTGCAAATACCACTTAATTTCTATACCCTGACACTATTCCACCGCCTTCCAATACTTAATTACATCTTAAATACTGTTAGTAATAACCTCAAACGTGTTTTCATGGAAGTAATCGCTCGCGATTAATTATTTAATCAGATAATCGATTAATAGCAACGATAACTTTATTTTAGAAAAAAGGCCATTAAATGGTTGAAGATGACTTCCGTTTTACATTTTTTTCAAAGTTTGAGGTTATGTATACGACTCGAACCGAATTGGCGGAAATGGTGCGTACTCACCGATTTGTGGAAATTATTTTTAAACAAAGTGAAAATATCGGTTCTTACCTCCAGGGTGATTTAGAGTTTGCTCGCCCACCGTAATCGTCAGTCAAGGAAAGACAGGACTGAACTTTGTTTATCTCTGGCTTGCAGCGTTCAGAAGCGGAGATATACATAACAGACAACAGTTGACTTATTTGCTGCAAGTCACGACAGTACCATCAGGGACTTGTAAGCTTATCTTAAGTCGCTAGCGTGGCTTATTCGAAGCGAAGCAATTGCAGCCGAGGAATATGCCATGGTATCGGCCAAGCAACTATTTGGAATTACGGGTCTGAAAGTTAAGATAGTCGTAAAAAGGGTACAGTATCTGTGTCAGACGCTGATTACTTTTTGTGCTTTTAAATTATAAGTCGTTGTGTTGAAATTGGTCAGTTATGTGAATTTCGGTCGTGTAAATGGAGTAAGAATTTTATTTGAACATCTTTATAGTTTGGTGTGGGATTGTAAGTGTGGTAGTCTGAGGAATTTTTTTCGGTCAAAACCATTGTACCACGACCTGATCACTACTAAAACTGCTGTTACGAGATTATTAGGCACTGTTTAAAGCTCGACTTCTTCATTCGAAACTATAGGCGTGACGGTTTCACATTAAGACCCGTACATGACTTACCTGTTACACCTACAGTCATTCTTTAGCTGCTCTACATAACGCCAGATGAACACAAATTTGTTTTATAATGCTTTTGCTTTATTTATTGCCGACACAGTTGATTTAATTGCCACTGATGTTGTTCGTAGGGAAATTGATTTTTTATTCAGATCCAATCAGCCAACATACTTTGCTGGTACACGAATTCTGCGAACGTAAATAATTTTATTTAATCTGGTCTCATATTACTTTATTGCATCCTCCTTTAATAAAGAATTTAATTTACCAGCTCTTCTCCCCAATGCGTATGTGATTTTATGTGTATCTGATTTCTCCGAATAATTTATGCATTTTGCATTATCACACTCTGTCTTTTAAAATATTTAATCAAAACGAATTGCGCTGTAACAACTCTCTTGTTCTATTCTAAAACATGCTTGCCGTCGGCCATTCACAAGCTTTGACACTCACAACAAGGAATGCGCGTTTTGTCACAAAGTACACATTTGAATCTATAAATTTGCAAATAAGGTTTGCTGTGATGTTCGTAATTGAAAAAAAATCCCTTTTCGAGCTCAATTTGCTCCATAATCAAACCAACATTTCTAAGTGTATAAATCGGCAGCTTTCGTGCACATTGTTTTTAATTTATTTAAATAATTGATTTCGTTTGCAGGACAACGATTGGTTCTGCTTAATTAATGGACGCAACAGTAAGGCAATAAGAAATATTTTATGAGTCGGTCTATTGCAGGTTAGCTGCCAATTACTTTATTTACGGAACATACAAAGACGGACTTCGAAATATAACAAAAAATTCATTTGTATTTTATATTTTATGACTGTGTTTTATGATTCTTTATGGTAAATAACGACGTAATTTCAATCATCCACGCTTTATTTCTGTCCTTTAAAAACAAGTGTTTATTGATTATTCAATCTTCAACATGTGTATACATTCTGCTTAACTCGATAATTTCTAATAATTTTACTTTTTGAGCACAGTTTATATAATTTCTGAAAGCCATAACAAAAACACATTGCCATGTTAGCATTTATTTCTGAAATAGAGCACTGATGACAGCAAATATTTGTATTTCTCTTCACATTTTTGCAATGTAATAATTGCTGTCAGCAGTAAGAGCTATTATTGTACATTTTCATTGTAATTTCGTTAGAAGTAATTCTAAAACATATTCTTTTTTATTTTTATACTTCATCAGTAGCATTAATGCTGCGACAATAATCCATTTAACAACTAGTTTATAAAAAACATACAGGTTCTCGCTGAGATCCAGTTTACTCAGAGATTACGGTGATACTCTGAGAAATAACAAAAATAAAAGCATATCTCCGTTGAAACAACTCTCACAAGGCCTCAAAAAAAAAACATAATTATAATTCTATAATAAATTAATGACGCATTGTCACTTTAATACATGCTGAAAATCATTTAAATAACAATTAAATTAAAAACAATTTTGTTATTTTAAATGGTACTAATTCACGTTTTTATTCACCTTCAAACATATACAAAATGTTCTAACGGTTCGTAAAGTAAAATTACAACGTTGTTTTTGAGGATATAAATGCTGTTTTGATCAAAGAGTAGATTGTAGTTTAATATTGTTCTGAAATTATGTTTCTGCATACAAGTCGTTTAGACAGACTGTTCTGCACAAGATAAACATCATCTTTCAAAATTTTTAGTTACCAAAAAATGTTTTTCAGCTGTGGTACAATCGTTACATGGATATTCATTTACATTCCCGATTCAGAGATTTTAAAGTCCAGTTTTTTTTTTTTTTTAATTTAAATCAAGTGAACACTCTTTTAAATTGTCTCTTCTTTTCGTGTAAAACGTGATAATTTTGCTTACCATTAAATAAAAATGACAAAAACACACATGATGATATTTGCTTAAAAAAGTCATAAAATTGTTGTTTTTTTCTGTATAAATTTTATTTTATCCAAAGCAAATTTCATATGTTTCACATGTCATCCATCATACATCCTTTGAAAAGTAATTTACAAAGAGTATTCACTTTGGATAAATTTCAAAAAATTAGATTTTTAAGTGTCTAAACCAGAAACGATGTAGATATTCTACATGTAGCGCTGAAGACCTTAAAATAATATGTAAATTTTAAATTAAAAAAAAAAAAAAAATTGACAAATAAAAATTTTAGAAGGGTGGACCTTGTGTCACGGTAATTACCAAATACACATTTTTAAATAGAACATCTTATATTTTTCACATTGTACAAAATTTTAAATAGACATTTTCACTATTGCTAAGATATTTACAAGTTTATAAAAAACAAAATACAGTACACCATATTTTTTAATGCTTACTTATTTACTTATTTTACAAATTTTATATTTTATATATCTGTCAAAAATATTAAATTTCTCGATATTATTATAGGAGTATGATTTTTTAAATTTAAAAAAGATTTTTCATGAATTTTTCAGTGATACCACTAACCACACAAAAAATTAATAAAACAGCAAAAATAATATAATTAAGGTGATTTCCACCTCTTTTAACTACATTAAACCTTATTATGAATAATTTCTTTTTTTTATAATTCTATATGTTTCAGTTATAGTCGATTAAATATTATGGACTGTCATACACATTTTGAAAACTTGTAGCTAATCTGAATTGGATTTCGTTGTAAAAAATTGGGTTTAGCTATCAAGTTATAAAATTAGGTCAAATTTTCCATTTTGAGTGCCTCATTTTTTGAATTTTTTTGCAATATCGACGTTTATGAAGTGATTATGTCGCTGACGCTTCCTCGCTTTTGTGATGGGTGGTGATGGTGATGAGATGATGTATTGAAATATGTCTGTGTGGGTGAGTTTCCTGTAGTCTGTGTGGCTTAATGATCCAAGACACTTCCACAAAGAACTTAGCATTTGTACATTAGTCGTCTAGGTATGTTCTGAAGCTGTTTAATCTGCATAAACGAAAGAATTTTTTGTGAGAGACAGTATCATTAAATGGGATGGAGCAAAATGTAAAACGAATTTTTGACAAGGCGAGAAAAGGGGAAACCGACTGTTATTGCAGGTGCGAAATATTATTGTCGTTTTTGCTTTGATTCAAATTTATGATTGTTATTAATCCGACCGAAACCTTCACATCCTCCAATAAACAATCACGTGTCGACAATCTTTATCGACGTTTGGAAAAGCGAGCTTTTTGCAATTTCGACGTATGTGAGCGTCCGATTATAATTTAAGCAAAATGATTTGAATTTAATTGGGGTCAGTTTTATGGCGAAATTCTGAAACAGGTTCATGGCGCCTTTCACAATAAGAATAAAATGAAAAGAATTCGTTTATAGAGGTGGTTTTCTCAATTTAGAAATAAGGTTTTTTCTATACGAAACTCATGTTTCCGTAATCGAAATGTGGGGGAGGTCTGGAACACCTGCAAAAATGCCTGAACGGTCCATATGGGAACCGTAAAACATTTTTATATTGTACAGAAGCTCATTGTTTAAAAGCTCGCGTCAGTTAGGCATCAAGAGAGATGATGGTTACGAATTTAACTTGATGTTTATGTGTGTGCTTGGAATATATTGTCAATTTTGCAGAAACGGTTAATATAGCCACTAAGGTAGTGTGCCGTTAACGGAAAGATAAAGATAGTTGTAAAATCTGGTAAATAAGTCAGCAATTTAAGATGCAACAGACAATGCGTCTGCTTACCTGAGGGTTTCAGTTGAAGTGCAAAATTATGCCTGTTAATGCCTTTGCCGTCTCTATCAAGGTAAAATGCGATTATAAGTCCACAGATGACCTTGTCTCTATATTACGACTTCACGAACGACCACTCTTATATTCAGACACCTGAGCTTAACACATCTGAAGAATACTTTTGATCGCGTTAAGCAAATAAACAACGCTCTTTTTCCTAACCACAGATTTATATTCTTGTAATAACTGGACACGCAAACTGGAATGTCTTAGATATGTTTCGGTCATATTTGCCGGTTTTTATTAATGATGGAAACTGCATGTAGCGGACACCACACTTTGTATCCTAAGAAAAATGATTTTATTTTTGCATTCATTACGTACAGTATAAATAATAAGGATAAGGACAGTACTAAGGGAATGGAGTTTTATTAATGCACGCAAGTATTATTCGCTATAAAGATTAATTAAGAGTATCTGATAAAAATAGAAATGTAACGGATCAAGACAAGTTGCCGTTGTAAATGAGAGAATAAAAGAGGCCATAAAACGTGACAATAAATAAACATCTAAATGGGAGAATTCTACACTACTGTTCCAAGTGGAGTAATTGGAGTTAAATATGGGGAATATCACAGCCTTATCTGGAGAATAATCTTGGAAATAATTGCAATGATGGGAGGCGTTTGGAGTGGGTCCTTCACTGCACTCAATCGAATTCATTTCGAGGTCGAAAATGCTAGTGTATTTTAACACATGGAAGCCCAATAATTTACTCTCGAAGTGTTTAAGTAAAACAACTTAAGAAAATAAAGATAAGAGAGAATGATTATTGATGAAATCAACATGAAATTGAAATGAACGTCTGACAGTGAGCGGTCGGGCGGTTCGACTGCATCCCACACAGAACCAGAGTGTAGGCTGATTAGTCTTACATGCTACAATCCACTACATCCATTCTACTCGTCTCTAATAAAATTTAAAAACACTGCTCAACCATCAGATACACTATACTGTGCACACGATATAAATAACGTGCAACGCACTTATTTCCGAAATAACAGAAAACGACATCCAGGGCTTAACAAAGACTATACATCTCCACAAAGCAAACTAGTTCAAGACAACTTTCGTAAATATAGAAATCAAATGATAAAAACATATGACCGAAATAACTCCACTAATTAATCCTCACCAGATTTTAATTCGGCAGTTAACGTCTCCCACACCTCAGGGTTATGTTTAACCGCAATCGATCAGTCTTAACCCGGTCTCCCCTACTATGTTTATTAGGATCTAACGGCCACTTTCAAACCCACTGATGGTCAAGATAAACACGGTTAAATAAAATAAATACTGCCTCCTTTTTCTTTATTTTAATTCTCACCACCAAAACTAGACGCTTCTTGGAACCGACGATTCTACGTTTATATACCCGACTTGGTTAGATATTTCAAGTCAAAAATTAAAAAAAATTAGATATATAAATCTTCACTGAAGCCAATATTTCATTAAATAAAATAAGACGTACCTGAAGGTGGCTGGCTAATCACTCGAAACCGGTCGCATTAAGTAGTAATGTTACTGCCAGTCATTTAATATGCGACATGGTTGATTGATTTATTAATTTGTACGACGGTATTGCGATATTTGCACCACTAAACAGTATGAATTTAGAGATGTAACTTGTTTGCAGTTTATCTCATTAGGTTATTTCAAAAGTGCATCAAAGCCGAATATTCTTTAATATTCACTGGATGTAAACTAAACGTGAAGAATTTTAATAAAACCATCGTGTTTTCAGCCATGCGAATTTTATTGATATTTCAAAAATTCCTTCAATTTTTTGACTCGTGTCAAAATTATTAGATTTTGAATATTTTGTATATTTTTATTGAATACGGAGTGTTAAGTTTGCGGGGACTGCTTGCCGATTAATAGAAATTGTCACTCGTATTTACTTTCTCCGTTTCGTGTATTTTTCGCTGCTTATAAGGCGTGCGTACTTTCGGTAAAATGGAAACTTTTTGTTAACGTTAAAAGTGTCAATTTCTTGAAACCTATCATAAATAACGGAAATGTGGGAAGTGTGCGGCTAAACTGGAACAGCTTCTGTATTTTCATTTATATTAACATTTTTTAAAACGCAGTTCCGTCATTTTGTAAGATAATTCTTATTAATTAATTATTAATATTAATACTTAAATAAAATGTAAATAAAGTAAGAAACGTTGCTGGAATAATTTAAATAAGTTCCTTGTAGACATAAATAGATAACTTCATTTGCAACGGCAAGATCAGTGTAATAGTAATAAAATATGTTTAATATTACACCGTTATCTTGTACAATATGAAAGCGTTGAAACAACTGCAAAATAAACACAACACAAATTACCCCTACGTTTTAATAACTTTATATTCATAAGAACAATAATAATCTTAGTGGTACTAAGAAGAATATTTTAACTATAATTTACTGCAAGTGAATTAGTTTTTGTCAAAACAAACAGTCTAACGACTTACACTTATTCCAAAAGCCAATTCCACCATACTAACTTTTGCGCTAACCGAAATATAAGAAAATATTTCCTTTTCCGACCAAATAGACCAAATGTAGATTACATTACGATAAAAATGTAAACTAGAAGTAAACATTTCATGAAAATGTGTTACATTTGGTGCCTCATCGCTCAGTCTTATTTTAAAGAATTTAATTTAAATCCGTTTCACTCTATATCGTTAAGCAAACAGCATATATAGTACTAAAAAAATCTCTAACCCCTTCAATAAGCTAGATATGATCTTTTATTTAAAAATGTTTTAATTTTCGATAACTTAACTTCATTTCCTCTGCAGTTAATTGAACTAAACCAACTGAATTGGCTTTTCAGAGGAGGAAGTAACTTTTAATTGTATCGTTTGTTACAATGTGCATTGAATGTAGAATAAATTTTTAAAATTTCGAAAGTATGAGAAGATACCGGTTAATCTTCGATGAAAATCGCGATTTTGTGTTAAGGCAATCACGTTTAGACGGGTGTTAAGTAACGGCAAAAGAACTAGTTTCTTGGACACTTGACGGCCGCCTACGGAGTTTAGGTACGTTTTTGATATAATTAATGAAACCATTTAAAACGTTCGACATGTCTGGATGAAAATAATGGATTTCATATTGTGAAGGAATCTGTTGGTGAATTTATTGTTAATCTAGGGGCAGCTCGAAAAGGGTCGAAAAAACTTAACAGATGGAAGACAAAGGGCGATTTTTAACGCACACTTCCTGACTAATGGATCTACTGTTTTCCTTTAAATGTAAGCTATTTCTAAACCTAATGTTGTTTAGGTAAAACAAGGCATTCGTTTACTACTACTTGACGTTGGTTTAACCCGTGGCTAACTAAAATATATTATGTAATAAAACCAGTGAAGCTTAACATGGGAATATTTAATCCTCCAATTAATTACACCTTTTTTATTAAGTTCAATTTCTTCTTTTTAGATGGTGCGAACGCATTGATAAACATGTCAGCCACGCCGTTTTCAGCATTTGATATTGCCAAAGGCTGCCGCCTTGCCTTCCATAATTGATCCACTCGAAAAACTATTAAAATAAGTGGCACTTGTGATTAAATTTTCAAGTGTTGAAAAAGTCAAACTGTTTCGTTATTTACCGATTTATTACGAAAATTCTATTGACCCACATGTACATTGTTAGATTTGTTAGCAATTTACGCAAATGCTGTTTGTGCAACTGCAGCACAAGAACAAAATTTCAAGTAGTAAATTACGTTTTAATTACACCAAACAAATTACATCAAGCCATTTACATTATTTTACTTCAATAAAATTCAAGCTGTCACCCACTCGGTTCCGATTATTTCTTCCATCTTGTGCGACTGTTGGGTCAAGCACTTTTTCCAGTAAAAGTGCAAAAAGAGACTTATTGTAGCTTGCAATTATGCCCCAATTTAAATTGTGTTACGTGACAAGCATTACTGGTTACATATGTTGCATCTGTAATATTAAACCTTCCACTCGACCAATCCACATATGCGTAAACTTCCTCATACACCACCTGAAATCTAATCTATGACTTAAAACCTATAAGCTTATTAGATGCGGGCAAAATTAATTACGGACTAACTTAGTCACCAAATACAATAACTGAATCTCAGACTTAAAACTTTCTTGAACTCCTCACCGCTTTATGTTAATACACAAAATTGAGCAAAATCATGCAATGCTCAACATGAAGAATTTTAAGAAGTGTCTAGGTTTTAACCGTAATGACACCATTTTTTAATAACCCAATTTTCTTTAATAACGTAACCTAACTTATTCTCTTAAATTATTTTATATTTCTTTTTTATTCAGTTGATGTGGAACATAAAATGCATATTTTTGACAATCGCAACCAAGATTTTTTCATTTTTTTAAGAAACAAATTGCTATTTGAAAAAATGCTTAAGAATTATGTACACAAAATATTCCTATTTTAAATTTGACCACAAATTTTCTGTCACTTATGTAAAAGCAAATTGAAGCTAAATAGGATTTTTTTTCTTTTTCCGTTAGGGGTTAATAGAGACGAAGGATGTGGTTTTTATACTTTGACAAACTCTAGTATGAAGACAAGTACGGCAGAATTGGACAAGTTGGTTACATCGTAAATAGTGTTTAGGAATATATTACGGTATTCCCTAGCACAAGTTCAAAGATTAAGTTGTTTTGATTACATTAATTTACGCATATTAATGTAAAATTTATTTCCACACAAGATGATTGCAACTTGCGTTATTTTTATTGTCGCGATGGAAGTAACAATGTAAACAGTAGCATCATTCTTGCAATTCTGTCTCGTTTAAATAAAACGAAATTAAAGTCTCACAGAAGTTGAAAACGAATGTTTGCAACATCAGATAGCCTTCGTTATTCTGTTCCCTTTTTGAATAACTCTGCTTTTCGTATTATGCACACAATGCTCTCGTTGTTGTGGTGGTAGTAGCACAGTGTATTTTTTGAGGTTGTTCCAATAATTCTTTAGTAAATGGACACGTTGTTGCTTGTTTTAGTTTGAATTATGTCGAAATTTGTCGTAATTGCCACGTTTGTTAACTATATCTTCAAAAAGGAGACGAACGCTACTGATAAATGATAGAAGAAATATGGTAGGCTTGAAATTGTCATCGTCATTTTTGAAAGAATCCCTGTGTTTATTCGGCGCAGCTTTCTGGAGGTTGCAAAAGTCATTTGCTGAAATAAAAGTTGGTTATTGTTGGTCTTATCAGAGATGAAATTTAAAATTATTATTATTAAAGCTTCTGCTATTTCTACTACTGCAAAATGCTGTCGAGCCATCTGTATGGAGCAAATCGCAGGTAGGTATCTGACATAATGGTACAATACAACTGATGGACATATGTGATATAAGTGAAACTATAAATGTTAAACACGCTTTCAAATCTGTGTAACGATTTTAAAACGGCTTATATTATGTAAAATGATCTGGTCAAAAGAAATAAATATTTTTATCTCCCTTGTAAACATATGTTAATAACTGTCTATCTGCCATCTTAAAAGCGCCGCTACATTCAGCGTCATATTATTATATTATCACATCATATTGATACAATATTGTGCTCATTGTTGCCAACGGATTAATGTTGTATAAGAAAAATCGGAGTGATCATTGCTCGGAGCGACAATTTTGCGGACAAGATCGATAAATCAACGAAAGTATATTTATGTAAATTACCAGTTTAGTCCGAAATTAATTTTTATTTTTAATTGCAGACGTACATCAACGAGATGAATTTTTGTCGGAAAAATGAATGCAACTAATTAATGAGAAATAAATAATCGCAGCAATTACTTGAACTCGGCCTTTGTTTAATTATCGTAAACCCTGTTCAGACCCTTTCGTAGCACCTGTGCTGCCCACATACCACTTAACATATTTGACTTTGGGTGGTTTAAGTCTCAGATGTTTCCAGCCTATACAATAACGCGTTTTAAAATACCAATTACCAATGATTTTATCGAAGTATTATTTATTGCCCTTATCCACCGTTCGGAATTTTTCAAATTCTACATTTAAATTATTGAGACAAATTTGTAATAACGCGTTAGCGTTAGAGTAATATATAATATGTAACGGCTACATAACAATACGAATTTTTATCGTGTTGGAAAATCAGCGTGGGTTCACTATGCATATAAATAAATGAAGTGAAAGCAACATAAAATAATAAATTTTGTCCCTCTTAACAAATTCAGAAAGTCTTAATAACTGTAATTAATATCGTCCCATTGTCAGTGATGACAAATTCGGAAAACTTATCCTCGTTAAATTTATAATTTGGAACTCTATTGGGATTTTATGGATGGGCTATCAAGCTATTCTTAACTCCATTAATATTCAAAAGATTCAACGATCATTCTTTAAGGGCTGAATTTTTAATTTTGTTACAGTTTAAAGGTTTGAATTTACAGCACAGCTGAAGTGGCTATTGGTTACGTGAATTTTTGTTCAAGAACTTTTTAAACTACGCTTGCTTGTCTTATTGTGTTGGTAGTTGGGATGGGAATTGAATTTAAATTAAATTACGCTCTACTAATGTAACAAGTTTCATTTTTATCTAAGACAAACTGAAGCTGTTACGGTTGTGCATGAGATGCTTTGATAATGCAGTTGTATGCAGCTGATAATATTATAATCATACATCCCAGGTTTATTTACAATGTGTTGAAACTGTTAGCGTGCTATAGCTTTATTATTATTAAACGTGATTAGTGTAAAACAAAGAAAATACAAATTAATCCACATTCCCTGTCATTATTTGTTATTTATTGTCTGAAATAAAACAAACTATTTCGTTTCATAAAACGTGAAATGATATTATAATTACATGGTTATTATTACAGCCACTATAAATATTAGAATTTAATGACTGTATTCCTATTTACCATAGAGTTTTGTGGCTAATATAATATTGAGTTTCCTTCACCAATTATCTCTGTGATAACAGATTACATCTACAATAAAGTGACCGAATGGTGGAGTGTTATCAAGAGGATAGCCTCCAACAGCGGGCGGTAATCACACTTGACGTGCGTCACTATAAAGAGGATTATTAAAGTATCTGGTATCATTTTGTCCCAAATCAAACCCATTATAAGAAGACAAGGGTTTAAACAAATCCCTAAGAAATCGGAACGACCTCTAAACCACCACCATAAAAAAACCTCAATTAATCGTCGTCATTTTAACGACAAAGCCAAAATCGTCCCCTAACTCAATGAGATGCAAGCTATTTTTTATCGAGTGATCGGTTTCTTATCGTGGGCAGGTGAATACTTGTTTCAAAATTTCAAGAACACGAGGCGGTCGATAATGATCCTGTTTTCACAGAACTTATCTGAGGTGATGAGGCGTGGTACTTCTTTATGATATTTAGATAAAGCGAAATTTATCAACACGAAAACACTTCAGAAAGAATACGAAATGACACCGCAATTTGCGACAAATTCATCCAAGAGGTTTCTGTCCGTTATTATTACTCTCGGACGGTAATCAGAACGTCAAAACTTGCACCACTTCTGGATAAAGAAGAGTGCACAACTTAATTAAACTTGATTCCGACACTACATTGTAACAGTTTAATTATCCCTACCATTTAACATCATTTACGATTCCAGAATCATCGTTTCAAGAAGTTTTCACATACAAAATTACATTTCAAATAACATTAACATCAGTATTTTAGCGATTTGGTCGCTTGGTATACCAAGTTTCATCATAATCGACCCGACCTTCTAGAACAACGACAAAAATGACATCATGAAATAAAGGTCCATTAAAAACCCAAAATTTTTAGGTTATTATATAATATGTATATACTTTTTCAACATTCTGTGTAAGTTTAATTGTGTAATTAATTTCATTTTTGGGACCAAACTTATATTTCGTTTTCCCTTACCTAAAATATATTGATATTATTTTGAATACTTTTTTCACAATATTCTCATTCATTTTCGTATAGTGTATATCTTTATGTTTCACTTTCCTCTTTTATTTTTCCTTTTTCATTATTTACTCAAGATTTTTTAGCTACAGATCGATATTTTTTATTTATAGACCATTATAAATTGAAAGAATTCTAAATGAGTAAAAGTTCATTTTTAAATCTTTGGAATAATTTATGATAATAATACGAGAAACTATTCGTTAGTATAATTATATCGAACACAAAGATTGAAATGAATAAGTATCGTCTAGGATAAATTAAAATTATTTCATAATTTTTAGGAAAAAACTGGAAAACTTCTGTAATGTTATATAATGTATGCAACTGATATGAATGATTTTATTGTTATCCAATCAAAACAAAGAACAATATGAAATTATATAATTACAAATAGACAATAATATATTTTATTTTGAGCATAACAATGTCTACATAATTTTCAAAAGATTTTGCTCTTTCAATGAAATGAAACATTTTCTATGAAGCAAAAATATTTTTGTTATTACGAACACTGTTGTAACAAGTGTTGGTGTCCTAAGTTTAAAGATATCTATCTCCTTTTGAAGTTCTTTATCCACCAATTTAATTTTATTGCAGTTTGAACTGTAAGTGATAGGCCACCAGTATATTATCATTTCAAGAGTTTTTTTCATGATAAGTAAATTTTGTTGAATGTTGTATTACCGAAATTTATTGAAGAGTACCTTAGCCCCCCTAATAAGAAAATTAACTCTCTCTTTTATCCAAAAATTTTTCAGAAATAGCCGAATTTTCAGTTTTTTTAAATTACATTAAATTTCCTTATGGTTTATTATTGTTAACTTCCCACCCCATCTATCAAAATATTTAACGTCATCATTGCTTTCTACTTTAAAAGAAGCATCTTCTGTTCCTGAAAAAAAATCTAAAGCAGCATCTCATAGGTTGACCTCTTTGTAAAAAAATAAAAATAACGTTTAAAAGAAATCTTGTCGCAAGTCTTAATTTCTACTCTGACTTCATGCAGTTTAAGTCCATAAGACGAAGTATTATGCAGCAGCGGGTCGTTTTACTAGGGTGGAGAAATGACAGAAGATAAGTACTGTGAACTCAACTTGCAACAATGGTTAGTGGGATCAAATGTCGGCAAATAAAACCAAAAACGAAAAATTAATAGAATATATTGAATTGAAATCATAATATATAATATAATGTTCCGGGTTGGGCAATCAATGGCAATGTTTCAAATGGTTGCAAGTTCTAACCTCGAGATAATATTAGAATGGTAAAAATATACTTGGAGAATGTTCCACACACGCTTTAAACCCACTTAATGTCTTTCAAATTTATTAACATGGTTCAATTTACCACCACCTATTTGTCATATTACCTTCATGAACAAAATAAGTGAAAAATTATCAAATAAAAAAATTCAAAATTTTTATTGAATTTTAAAACTGGAGGTGAAACCTAGACTACTAGCGCTACTTCAGTCGTGTTAATTTTATTGTAAGTAAACAATTTTTTACAATGACAATTTTAAAAAGTGGTGTTGTACGCTCCAGGATTAAGAAATATTTTGTCCAGGTGTCATTTGGAATATGTGACCAATTATTCAATGGCGTTGTAGGTGTTGCATTTTTTACGATAAGCAGTATATTAATTGATCATTTAAAAAACGTGTCTTCATAAATAATTCTCAATTCTCTTATAATAAATTAGCTGTATAGTTATTCATATTCTTTCTCTGTTAAATTTATCATGTCATCTACGATTTCTACACGTATTGTGCAACGAAATTTATGAAATTTATTATTTTAAAAGTTCCATCTATAGGAACTTGTGGTCATTAGAAAATTTAAAAAGAATTCTATTCGTTTTCAAAATCGTAGAAATTGTGTTGGTTGTTAGATGCTAATTATGGAAAACAATGGTCATATATACAGAAAGTCCTACGCTAGTTTATAAATTAGAGGCAGCTGAGACAGTAATGCAGATTTAATATGAAATGGCATAAATTTCGAAGATAATTCAAAGATTTAATTATTTATTTTTCCTAATACTGCTCACTTTTTTAAATTCGTAATACGTGAAAAGAAGGTGCAACATAATAAATAAATCTGCAATCGCTGTGTACAGTGTGCAACAAAACATTTGCATTAATAACACGTCAAATTAGTTTATTGGCGTGGAAGTTGATGGATGTCGTTTTTCTCAGTAGCATCCATGTGGGAGTTCTGTGCGACAGCTTTTTTTCAACCGAAACCTGTGCTACTGGTCAGATTAAAATTTTTCCTCATTATACACAGCATGTACAGTATTAATCAATTGTAATGCTGCAATCGATCGTGTGAAATTGTGAATTGGTGGGGTGTAGCTGATGCCTAAACTTGCATTGCATTTAAAATGGCAGTTTCTGTTTCCAAATGATAAATTAGAGAAGTTATTTGTGTGATTAATGGTATTGGTCGAAACTTGTCATATATCGGATTGCCTGTCTTTTTGTACCTTTCATACATACTGAACGTGCTTTTTAACGTTTTGAATATTAATTTATGTATCATATGAAAATCTTATTATAGGCCCAGTCAACTGGTTGTCTTTGCATTATTCAAATACGAGATTTGTTCTTGTAAATTTTATTATCATACACATTTAATAAATAACTGTTCATTACATAACAATAGCCACCCTCTGAATTCGTTCCATTATTTTAAATTGATCCACCCTGCATAAATTTATTTACGTTTTATAATTTGGCACAGTATGGGCTTGATATTGATCTTTTTATAATTGACAACTATCTCCTAGACAGCAGGTGCGGTTGACATCAATGCATTGCTGACAAGCATTCTGTAGGCCGAAACCCCTGCGTGTCCAAAACGACTTAAAATTGAACTCGACAGCCCTTTCTCATATCCTGACATCATTTGAGAGTCATGTCATATTATTAACACATCAAAATACATCAATTTGACTTCTTTACAACCTCGACCTGATTTTACCCCAATTGTTATTTTAATCAGATTTACCGGTTTTAATTGCTCGTTCTGCCATATAAATGTTTGATAGAAAATATACACTATTAAATTAATACTCTTGCAGATTAGGTGTCAAAACCACCGATATTATAATGAAATTACATTATCATGATACGTTGTTTAAACCCCTCACTGCATCATACAAAAATAATCGCACAGTACACTATTGATAACACTTTAACCTACACATCATTAACATTTCATTGTTTTCATGCTCCAAGAGCACAGCTTTCTAAAGCAAAGTGTATTTTACATTTACAGTTATTTATTCTATCCAAGTCAATATTTTCTATAAAAATACGTATAATTGTGACATATATTTTCATCATTTTTTGAATTTCACCAACTGTTTTTGTGATGATTTAAAATTGTTAAATTCTTGTAGTTTATTACCTAACACTACAATGTGAGCTATACATATATTTACCAAATATTGACTTTAAAAAGTCAACATTGCTGTTGGAAGTTAATGAAAATTTAAACTGGCAAACGCTTTTTTTTTCTGAATTTGTTACATCCTGCGGTTTGCATGCGTTTGATAATTGATTTTTTTTTCAGAACATTGTATAGCTACAGTGTCCCAAATTTTCATAAAACCGAGATCATGGCTTTATTAGATATTCAAACATTATTTTAATGTAAAGGTAGAAGGTATAGTTTGATATGTTTTTGAAATTATTTTCGCAGAGAATGCTAGAAACAACCGAAATATGAGGGTTAAGAAAAAATTACAACAAAACACTGAAAGGTCGGATGAATCTTCTAAAATTTCTCAATTCATCTGAACTGTAAAAATTATTGAAAATAATTTATTGTAGGTGAGAAAAATTTAATTAAGGAAAATTTTGATAAAGTTTTTAAAAAACATTACTTTTCACAAAAAAAGAAATTAAAAGAACGAAAATCGAAAGAAAATCCGAAAAACTGATAATATGCTATTTGAATAAAAAATCGCTATCGCGTGAAACGTCAAAACTTGTGTAGTTAAAGCTTGTTCCATTTTTTGTACATCAAAAACGATATCAGATGCCAAATCCTAATTAATATAAGGATCACAAATTAAAAACAGATGAGATAATACTAAATTTCATTGTATGAGTTGCTTTAATTAGCACTAATTAAGTTCATTTTGAACAGATCTTTGACATCTTTCAAAATTTGAAAAAATAAAAACTCCGATTCGTAAAATATTGGCTTCCACACTGATGTGTGAACTTGAGATGTACTAATTAGCAACTCGTGAGAGGGAAGTATACTATTGTCATAAATGAAATTATTTATATACTGTGAAGTATAATATTATGATAATATTGACCAACCTGTAGATAGTATCCGTTTTCACTTTTACTTCAAGAAGTCTGTTTTAGATAAGCAGAGTTAACCTTTGTGATCTGAATTATTTATTTTGTTGAAAACTACCTAAAGCATGGATTAATTGATTCTTAGATTAATCGGTTCCAATTATTATAGAGAATGCTGAGTTGCTTAATAAAGACTTGAGAAACTTAATTATACGAGATCAAAGAATGTCGAAGCCTGAAGATAACAGTAACTAATTATTAAATATTTACTTTTAAGAAATCGATCAGTCTGGTTGATTACCACAGGGCTTCTACAAACTAATTTAACATATGAGAGCAAAAGGAATTGGAAAATCTAGAAGAGGGCTTACAAAGTGATCACGAAGGAATAATGTTGTTTTAACTGAATTAACATGAAACAGCTTTAATTTTTGTAATACAATACAGGGTTATATTATACGAAAATCTAATTTTGCTAATTTCAGACTTGGCAGTTGACTTACATACAATAAGAACAAGTCTGAACTCAGTCTACTTCCTTGCGGCACACCTACATTAACATATAAAGAAAATCCTGTTTATTACCTATTCCGCTCCCGATTTAAAAAATAAGATTTAAAAGGCTGTAGTGTTATAGGCCTTTGACAAGTGCATGAAATATTACTGTCACCTGCTTTGTATACGCGATGGGAATGTAATTTTCCACACAAGTTCTTTATAAATGGCCATGATAACAACCCACTTTGATTTTAATTTGGAAATTCGCCGCAACTATACGTATTAAGTGGATGAAATTTTACCTTAAATTCGTACTGGTTTAATTACATCAAAGATATCAAGCTGTCATAAATAAACCGGTGGAAACAGTTTTTATCGTGGCGTTGCCAGGTACACTGTGCATTAAAGAACAAACGTCAATAAGTGTTTCTTATCTCCGGAATTGTAAACAAAGAGAAAAGGACTTCGCTGCCGAACTGACGATCTTAAACAATCATAGCTGTGATGACAGTAATAAACTCTTATTGTTTTTATGAGCATCTGTGATCGATTGCGTAATTAAAGGATTAAATCGTTGGAACGACGAATCAATTAAGTAATCGATATACGATTCTGTGGTGAATTTTTGGAAATTTGTGTGGTGCACACATCTGAATATGCTCGACAGAAGATGCAAAGCATCTCGAACTACACTGATGTACACTTAAAGATAAGCTAATTGAATTCGCTAGTCTTAATGAACATTACAATCTTATCTGAAGTTTTAATGTAATTGAGCATGTCTACAAACAATGCTTCAGAGATATATTTTGCAGTTATTTAAATCAGCTTGGTGTTTTATGCGTGGTACTTTATGAGGCGTCAAGATTATTATTATTTATGGCGCTGTCAATAGAATTTGGGAGAAATTCGAAAAATTTTATCAATATTTTTGTTGCATTTGAATTTATTTTTATCGCGTTATCATGTTGCCGTAATCTTTATGGCACTACCTTTAAAGGACAATTTCCTTGTAATTCATTTGTTTATCTGGACATGCATTGAGAATCTAAAGATTTATATTATTCTTTTTTAGGAGCGTTCGGGGATACGTACCGCTCCCTTTTTACAGTGACGTCTTCTTAACATAATGTACAATGTTAATGTGAGCTTTGCGTTGGCGCTTGACACCTGTATCAAAACAGAATTGTCACGTTTTTAACTTGTTTAGCATCAGTTCAAATACGAACCCTTCCATATATAAGTATGATTCGGTATAAATATTCACACGTGTGTTTGCTTTGTGTGAAAGATAACAAATGCACTGAATAAAAATAAAACTGGAAGAGAGTGCACCAAAAGGACACGTTTGTTATAAACGCATGACAATGGGTTTATAAGTCTAATATATCGTACACATTTAATACTTTCAAGCGCCACATAATGGCACAAAAATAAAAGGTCAACAAGACCACCTACATTGGAAAGACACGACCGTGCAATTCGCACGATACAATTTTATCCTTTTTCTAGTCGCAGGATGGCCGTGTTATAGCTTTAGAAGAAATCCGAGTGCGATGATTGATGGTTACACTGACAATTACGCTTTCATTACAATTAAATCGTACAGTCATTAATGGCAAAGAGGGTGTTTAAAATTATATTGTGGCTGGAAGTTTTGATTTATGTCTTGTGTTGTGTCAGTTTGCAAAGACATGACGTACGACTTTTCTGGTTAAATGATGTCTTAACATAATTATTCAAATCATAATTAATTTTGGCGGATACTTACAGCTTTATCACGGCCATTATGAAGATGTTGCATGATTTATTCGACAAGACCTCGTTTTTTTTTTTTTTTTGTGTCGACAATTCCGGGAAGGATCTAGAATTTGGAGATGTCAACTCGGAAAATTCTTCTCGGACAAGGTAAAAGACTCTGAAGAAATGAAATAACGTCTCACGGCGTTACTGCGTGCATGGAATGTCTAGAGACGCCCACGGAAATGCATTTCACCTCATTTGATGAATATCAAAAACCATCTGTGAGAAATAGAAAATATTTATTGGGAATATACAAACAGAGAGCTTTCGTAAATATTGCAAACTCTTACATTAAATTAAATCGATGATTGTAGTAAAATTACCTGTTTGTGCGATGCATACCTAATGGTGTTTGCTTTACACGTCCTACTGAAACCATATGGTACGATTTGTTCCATTTTATGTGGCGTTTATGGCACTAGCCGCATTTTATCGAGCGGATATAGGGGTAATTATTAAATATTACCACAACCAATTTAAACCATATTTATAGCATTTAGATAAATTTCATAATCCATTAATAACTGAAATTCCAAATTTATCATATCGTCTCTCGTTACGTTTCAACTTTGTCGAAACAATAGTTGGCAAAAATTTTTCATAAAATATGTAAGCATGTCATGAAACGGTAACTGTAACGAGAATAAATTATTGCTTATCAACAGTCATCCTTGTTTCCAGCTTTTTTAAATATTAAACCGCTTGAACTTTCTTTTAAACTTCTGATAAACGAATAATAGCAGCTTTGGATGACGCATTTAAGGAGATGATTATTTTCTTATAATATTTGGTGGAAATGCAATAAACTGGAAGCCGTTAATTTAGATAAGCCACTAGACTATACATACCGTAATAAATTCGCTCTGATCTACCTTTTTCACTGCATTTCCTGTGGCTGACTTTCAGAGTTGATGAATCAGTAACGCCAGGCTACAAAATTGCTGGATTTAGTGTTAAATAGAAAAATTCTAACCGTTTCCGTTCCTCGTAATGTCAGGTTTTTGCAATATATTCGCCACAAGAACATTTGCATAAATATAAATGATAATTTTTTTTAAATACGTATTTAAACCACTACAAATTTCTTCGCGTGATTTTCAACAATCTATCTTCGAAACCTTTCGACCGGGCTCTAAAATTAATAAAATCATTCATTATGAAATATTTACAGTCTCGAATTACTCAATGTACGTTTTTACTGCTGATACAACACAACATTATCAATTACATACGCAACTAACACCACTGTTATTAAGGGAGTGCCAAAAATAGACAATGTGTGGTCTCCATTCTAGACTTACTTTCTTTCCTAAGATCTTAATGTTTGGTCATTGAAATGCAATTTAAATAGACGACTAAAGAAGAGAGAAGAGATGTAGGTTCCAGCTTAAGGACAGCTCCAGCATAAGGATGTTGATGTAAACAGATGGGATGTCGTTTATAAAAAATTATTTCCAACTTACGGTCAAATGCTTCTGTGCATTCATTCAGAGATCGCAAACATTTTATCAGATTATACCTTATACTTTATTCAGTTGTTCGGTAATTAACATATTTATGAACACGTTATTAGTTCAACAGAATAAATGATCTTGAATTTTTTTTAATTGTTTATATTTTTCGGGATGAAGTTGTATATTTTTATTGTTTGAAATACACTTTTTGAATTTTTGATGAACTCCTATGTGGTTTTCAACACAGTTTTTACTTTATTTCTTATAATGTGTTCATGATAGAGTTCATATTGTTTAAATGTTTCCAGTTGTTTTTTACAAACAAGGCACACTGAAGTACATAAAGATCGATAAGTGTAAATATTTTAAAATTAGTAAAAAAGGGTTTGCACGATTCACTTTGTTTTAGACTGAACAAGCTTCCGATACACTTTTGATTGTTGATTAAAACTTGTTAGGCATTTTGATTTTATTAATTGTACATAACACGGCTTTACCATTACAGTGTGTGCATGTGACGGTGTCAATGGCCCCGTGACATGTGATTTATGGGGTAAACAACTAGGTATTAAGGGAAGTTCGAAGTTGTCTTGTAGGGGAAGCTTCGTCCGAATAAACCAATAAAATCACTGCGGTTATGTCAGTTTTAACGATTAGCTTTTAGACAAAAAAAAAAAACTCAAAATTACCGCGACCCATTACTCAAGACAAGTAAATTTTTGGAATATACATATATGCAGAAAATAAGTAGTTTCAGAAATAACTCAAAAATATATTTAAGCAAAATCTACAATACTAAGGATCAATCACACTCTTTCAGAAGCAATGAGATTTTAATAATGAACCTAAGTACAAGTTCAAAGTTTCAAACGGACATCAAGAAATGTTATAAGTTCGCTTCTACGATAATTTATTTTTAAAATATCAAGTCAGTTCTATTTTTTGTAATAGGAGAATGTAGAGTATATTATAACAAGTTCACTGTTATCATTTTGATGAAATTTAAATTACACTCAAAAAAATCGCGTTTCATAATTTTTACGCTTATATTCTCCTTAAAACTGTACTATTCTTTTAAAAGATTCTTCTGTCATGATTACTATTTATAGCATAACTTGAATAAAATTGTTAGAAACTCATGACAGTGCCAGTAATCTGTTAGCATCAATAACATTTTTTTTTAAACAACGTAGAGCATTTTATTGTCATTTAGCGTTGTAGAAAAATAAATTAAATAAAAAATGAATTAATTAAACAATGTGAGTTTTAGTATGTTTACTGTATCGTTACTGTCTGCACCTTGAATTTGAGTTTTTATCGTTTTAACAATACGAATCGTTTGTCTTTTAATGTAGATTACATCCGTAAATGATTCATCTTATATTATACTATAAATTAAAAATAAAGCAATTTTCATCTTTTTCAGACGACCATTTCTGCTCTTGTTTCGACATTCGGCTTAAAAAAATGTAGGGTTCTATTACAAAATAGGAAGATGAAGTCGATATCTTAAAAAAAGGACCACAGAACGTGGTGGCACTATTGAATTTGAACTTTAAATTTGTTGGAAAATGTTTCTTAAATCGTTAGTATTTTCCAAGACAATTGAACCGAACTTGGTATTGGGACAGCTGTATATTAGGAATTGGACGTGAAAAGTGAGTTAGGTTTGTTTTTTGTTTGTTGACGAACATGATGAGGTAGGAAGATTTAATTCGATTTTCTTATTGAAATACGAGTTCCAGGTAAAAGATTTTTTTAAGTTAAGTGTCGAACGAATAAAAAAGCAAAAAGAACTGACGAATTTGCGCTATTCGACTGAATATAATTTTGTCTGCTTTTGCTATTTAGTCAGAAAGTGATTAATGAAATGCAGTAAATATTTAGGCTGTTTTGAGTGGGAACTCTGTTAAAAGACGTGTCAGCTGTTGTGCTCCAGTGGGGTGCAGGCAAAATTTCGATTTGTCGGCGAAGTAACAATAGGTACAGCAAGATGTGACTTCTTAATCTCGGAGCACTCTACTTTCTCTCGTTGACGGTAATAAATTCAACGTAATTTATCCTTTTCGTGGAGTTTCCTGTAGCTGTTTCTGGGAATTGATGAATCGGTGAATTAGTATAGAATTGAAAAATGCAACAATTTCCGCCGAATCAATAAGAGGACAAGTTGCTTGTATTGCTAGGTAACAATATCCAGGGTTTTGTAATATATCTGGCCGCTGGGGACACAATAGCGTGGTGAGGGATTCAAGTATCGGCTCAGTAATTTGTACGTTGGACGTGAACTTCAACGAAATCCACTTTTTGGACATAAACAATGAATAAGTCATACTTTAACGGATTCGGAAAACGGGTAGTTAAGTTGCGCGGTGGTTACTTTGTGGCTAATTTCATTTTTTATCAATTATGGAGGTAGGTCAGGCGAGAATAATGAGAATTCTTTATTAATAATTTTATTTTTCGAGCAAGTAATAACAAAAATAACGTAAATGGATTTAGCTTTCTCTTTCTGAAATCAAAAAGATAATATTAATCTTTAAGAAGGGAAGTTGACAAAAAGAACAGACCGCTTTATACTTTATATTTCTAAAAGCAATTTTCCGTTTAATTAGGAAATGAGAAAAATGTGAAAAGGGAGAGACCAAAAATTTAATATGCAATTACAGCATTAGCAGTCTTGGATTAAACCGAGTGTTAATTTTAATTGTTAATTATATCTTTCATTTGAATTTTGTAAAGAAAACATTCAATACCGAATTGTAGTTTTAATTATAGTTCGTATTAATAAACTTTTGCTCGATTGGATCTGAAAACATCCTAAAATAGAATTTTGCTCGACAAAATTGTATAATTATACGAATTTCAGTTTTCACTAAAAATATCAAGCTCTCTTGTACATTTTGTTAAATTAAGCTCCTCTTTCTCTCTCTAAAGCTCATTATTTGATTTTTATCTAGATTTTGAGCGTTATATTCTCCCTTAATCGCTTTATTTTATCCTACTTCGTTATTAACGAGGTTTTTAGATTTTTAGATAAACAGTCGACATAATAACAGTTCGTCACAAAATTTGTAAACAACTTTTCCTCACCTAACATCCAATGCTTCCGATTCATCCCACTAATAACCAATAAATCAAATCGTACGTTTCATACACGGTTCGACACATTAACATAATATATTTAGATAAGAGCCGGGCCATATCAAGCAGAAAATTCCATTATTTACGGTCAATTTATGCATAAAATCAATATTAATATGCATAATTACACTGTTCCCAAAACTAATAAATTACACCACATTCAAATTATTTATTTATTACAGTTGCACGTAAATTATTTTCGCCGACTTCGCTTCTAAATGAGCACTCGAGAAAAAAAAGAAATTTTTGCCAATTTCGCCATTTTGCCCTCGCCCACAACCTCTTATTACGACACGAATCAGTCAAATTAAGTGGGGAAAACTAAATTAGATAACTGGGGCAATTTGTGTAACAGGTTGAAAGTGTTTAAAAGAAAGCAAAACTAAATGAAAATGCAGTCAACAGTCACAGTAAAGCTATATATAACGTGGGCGTAGATAGGTGTCAGAGGAGGCAGTGGGGCCATCGGGGTTGTAAGGGAGACCCGAATCAGGTGAAGCATACCCCAGTTATTTACGACGTTCTACAAATCCTCCAATCAGTATAAAGAACACCGGTGATCTATGTCCCCATTTCAACGCTGTTTTTTTATTATTATTATTATTTTACCTTGGGATCTATTCTCGTTATAATGCACCCAATTAACAGCTTCCATCTTCAGTAAATGGTAAATTGATTTATTAACACATTTTAAATGCAACCGCAAAAGTTATATTTAATAACCTCTGCTGATAAGAGTTTACCTTATTTTGATCGTCTTAAGTTACTACCGCATTAACTATTTAAAGCAGCTATAAAGAAAATTAATTACTAATGTTTTATATTATGTTTTACTGTAAGTTTATGGTTTGTTTTATTACCTAATCTTCAACTTGAGTAATTAATGCAAAATTTTGTTACCAAATCGCGTACGCTATTTAGTTATGGATGTGAAGTTAAAAAGTGTACCATTAGAATTTTCCAGTAGTTAAAAACGTCAATTTTCCGAGCGTAAAAATTCCATAACGACCTTTTCATTAAATTTCCGTTTAACATTGATTTCTTTTTCCCTACCGCAACAAGCAATTTTGTTGAAGAAATTGTTAGCAATCAAATTTGATGCAATTTGCATCTCTTAAAGACGGAGCGTTTAATTTCAAAAGAAAACTTACACGTTCTTTGACGCCAAGTCAAAATTAATCCATTCAGTTTACTAACAACTTAATATCGATTTAAGCTAATTTCCGTAATCAGCCATATTTATTCCCATAAATATGCTAAACAATTTAAATTACAAAGGATATTAAAAACCGCCACTAGCCAACTCCATCGATCGTTCATCAGCTGTGACACTGCTCTAAATATTTTCAACGGTATTGAGGTCGGGGGAGTTTAGTTGACTAAAAAGTCGAAGTTACATCGTCGGCATTGAAGGCCATATTTTTTAACGCACGAAGCATTTAACACCCAAATACATCAATATAAAAATCAGGGACGCAAACATTAAGGACGACACGGTGGCAGGTGGATAGATTGATTAATGTTTGGATTAAACAAGAGACAAAGAAGTGACAGTGAGGACGCATTACCTGAACGTTGAACTGAAAACTCCACATAACACAAATGAAAAAAATACAAATATACAGGAAGTGACAGCTACACTCTCTCCACTCGATGGAGCAGATACCTGTAAGCTCGATAAATGTACATAAATCCATATTAAAATCAACACTTGTATTTTAGGAATATTTAGTTTGCAATTTGGTTCGCTACCGTTTTATCTCATCATTTTTACAGATTACAAATAACTGATTGGGTTTTAGTAATGACCGCACTTGCTGACACCCACTGTTTTGAACGAAACATTGTCATTTTAGTTAAAACATTGATATACTCTCCACTTCCGGTGTAGCAAACCCACATGCACATCGCTGAATTTCCAAAATTTAACGCTGAATGATGACAACATTGATAAAATAAACAACTTTTAACATGGAACAGTTAAAGAGCCAAATCGTAATTGTACAAATATTTTATGTATTATTTGATTTAAATGCAATATGCAAAAACAGTTTCTACAACAGTCGATTACAACTTAAATTCTGTATTTGATTATAGCGGGAACTCTAAATTTTGTTTATATAATTTTTTTAGCGCACGAGCATTAGCGAGGAGCGCTATTGATCTTGTCCATGTGACTCGCTCGCTCGCTGGTCCTCTAGGACATCACACCGATAGCGTGAGAACGGTTTGACCTATCGAGTTCAAATTTTGTGTACGGATTCTTTGTCAAATTGTTAGATCTAAGTTCGTTAATGGGCAATATAG
>QDEB01058431.1:3324-16734 GCA_004193795.1 Asbolus verrucosus | reverse complement strand
CCGAAAGCTACTGTCTCAAAGTCAACCATAGTTAAAACTTAAAAAAAGTCATGTAGCACGTTTAACCATTAATGATCACTCTGTACAAAAAAATATAAAAAAATATCCAAATGTATTTAACAGTCGCAGTCGGATGTACCACAGTGTACCATGAAAACCCAGACGGGGGTCAGCAAGTAACCTCAACGTTAAATAAAATTTGTGCATTATTGGATGAGGGGGACTGGAAGTTGACCCCAAGCTGACATATTTTTTTATTGATATGTTTGTTTATACAACTTTGGATTTTTAAAATAACTCAACTTTTAGAACTCTACGATTTTTATTGTTGAAAATAATTGAATTAGTGTATGCAAAAATGACACATGTCCAAAAAAGCAATTTTACAGGAAACGTAAAAACATTATAATATATATTATTCAGCACCCATTGATTGAGTCTAACTTCTCATATAGCGCTTCATTTGTACCTCAAGGAAGAATCGGACATGTGTAATTTAGTCATAGTACGATGTATTTATCTACACAGAATCAGTTTTTGACCGTTATACACAAAAATGGATGTGTGGTTTTTGCATACACAGATTCAATTATGAAATGTGTAAAAGTAATTAGTTCTTTATCAATGGTAACCGAGGGTCCCGGATTTAGGAAATTTGTAAATTTTAGGAAAATGAGATCCCAACAGTTCACAGCTGCAAAATTGTCCGTTTTTTTTCGATTTTTACGAGTGTCACCATCGTCGAACCGAAGACATTTCAATAAAAGTTCGAATCGAAATTGTGCAAATGTGGCATGTGCTTTTCCCTAAAAAGTTCGTCAAGTGGATCTCTAGAATTTCAATATCCGGTTATCAAAAAGCCTAATGCACTCAAAATTTCCTCTCTTCTAAAGTCTTTACTGTTCCTGATGAATATTGAAGATGAAGTGTCCTTCACTTTTTGCAGCTTTCCACTTTGAAAAGTTGCAAAATATAGAAAATGTCCGAGCAACTAAAATACACTTTATAGTTACTACTGTGGTCAAGATTACAATTCCTCAAATCAAAATAATGTAATATTCACACGGGAACACAATAATCCATCACGCATCATCAGATATTTTTTTTACAGGAACCACTATAATTACTGAATTTTTGTCATATATACTTCAATGTATTCACAAAACGTAAGGGATAAAGGTAAAAAAATTTCAAATTCTAAAATTAATATTCGTCTGAAATATAAAAAAAAATATGAGCTGGGGTCACAAGGTGACCCCCTTCATCTTATGCGACTGTTAATGAACCCCTAAATTATTTATTGCATTCATGTATTCACGTGGTTTTTCAAGACATAATTTTCGAAACTGATCTCTTTCTATTAGAGATACCTACGACTGTCCCACGTGACCATATAAGACAATGAAGTACTGCTAGGATAGCTCCATTTAAAATCAACATCCTAGCGTTTCCAGTCAGTACGTTCTGTCATTAATTCCATTGGTGCTCTTTTTCAACACTCACGGTATTTCCTGGTGTTCTTCCTCGGCTTGCGGTACTTCTTGTGGTGGTGATCTTTCGAATGGCTCAGATATGAATCGGCGATGCTGTTGATGATGGCGTCCTTATCGCCTCGGGGGACCACCGCTGGAATCGAAGGTGACGTCACGGAATCGTCTTTGTCGTTTCTGCAAACGAAGAGGATCGATAAGTGATACTGCTGATATTCACTAGGAGCCCCTTATCAACAATGTTTTTCGGCGTTTAGGTACTCCTAATCACAAAATTTGATAGTAAGTCAACTGGCCATTTTGAGATTTGGTTTAAACTTATTTTTCATAATTTGATGTCAATACTTTAGAAGACAATAGAANNAAATACTTTAAGACAGTAGGACCTATCGAGAAAGTATCCGCTTTTTTACATTTGTATCTACAAAATTGTGTTTTGATTTCACTTATGGCTTCATGGCACTGTTGACCGAAAAATGAATTTTTTCCAAGAAAAAAAAATTGAATTTAAATTGTCAGTATCATCGTATTTCGGATGGAGTCGCCAGTGTGCAATTATGTAACTTGTTCTGTAAAATTGATGATTTTCTTTCCATTTTGATCAGGGCAGGTTTATATTTACCCGGCGAAGGTAAACGTTGAATTCGGTTTTCTACGGTAACAGTTTCTGTCGTCGATCCTTTTCGAAAGTAATTGTATTTTTGTTATTGGATCGGTTTTGGGAGCGTGAAACGCCATTACAGTGACTTACATGGTGTTGAGTAATCTGTCGGCATCGGACGAAACTCTCGAAGTGGTGCTAGTCGTCGTAGAAGTCGATAGGAGGAACTGTTTATATGGACGGGGTCGAGGTCGAGGACGCTGATGAATTTCCTGTTCCTCACGTTCTTCCTCGATTGCTGTTTCAATATCGCTGTTTCCATTTAAAACGTTTATACTATTCTGGGTCAAGTGCTCCATTTTTAAAACTTCATAGCGTTGATCATCTTCGGCATGATGGAACACTTCACTCAGCTCGTACTCTTTCACCTAAAACGGCAGGAACTTTTTCATTTTATCATAATAACGGGGGTTAAGTGCACTACTCGATAAAAGAGAAAAAGGAGACAGACGTTTCCAGTTCATTTAGGGCAACATATGCCCGGACGGAAGTTGTGAACTTATATAAGACATTACCTTAATAAATTGAAACGTGCCGATGGGGGGGAGGCGCTTCAGATAGGGATAGAAGAACGAGCCTGCAGGATGAGCGGGGTAATGGGCCGTAATGCGATAGGCCTCCCCTTGCGGTTCTGTCGGCCAGTTCGGGGCTGTGAACGTAAATCCGTTGTCGGTTCCGGCATCAATCGGATCCACCTGAACATAACCACACTTTAAGTGACAATTTACTGGGTGTCAAATGGGGCAGCACGATACATCAAGAAACAAGGGCCCTTTTAGCCTACAGGATTAGGCACTCTAATTGACAAATTAAGAGCGTGCAACGACCCCTGCTAAACGCCGAACTAATTCCGCCAATTTCAAGATAAATGTTTTTTATCACTTCGGAAAGTGTCGGTCGGAACAGCCTGTATATTGAAATGTTGCAACTTCAATGTTTTGTTTTGGAATCCGAATGTTGCTTTGTGCTTCTGCAGCTGTATGTTTACGAATGTCAACATAATAACAACATGCAACAACAAACATTACTAATGAACTTTATAACAGAAATTTTACCAGAAGGCATACAATTTTAAAAGGTTAAAATGTGAGTGTTTAAAAACCAACAATTAAAAATATATAAAATAATACTTTTTCTTCACTTTTTTCACATCAGTTCAAGGACGTAAAGATTTCACAAAAGTTGAAACTTCAGGTATATCATTTTATTTCATATTTCCTATTATGTGATATTTTCCCTTACGTGTCGCAAAATATAAAGTGGTTTCTGAGATTTAGTGAGGACAAGAAATTGGTCACAGATCGCCGGAAATTTGCGAGCTGCGTATTTCTTTCTGTCCGTCTTATTCGATTATTGAGCCGACATGTGAAAGTGCAAATTGAAGGAAGAAGTTTCGTATCTGTTGCAATACTGAAAGTCGTTCTGTATTGGTAACTACTTACCTCTATTGTGATGCTATCCAACCAATTACCGTTCACACACAGGTCGAAGCTGTCAATGCCAATAAACCAGTCTGGGGATGGAATGATCCGAGACATCAATGACACCTACAATTAACACCACTTAGTAGAGTCCATTCAATTAAAGCTGATCGAATTAACGTTAATGGACACAGTGTTTGGAACACTATTCACTTGCAACAACCAACGGCTAGCCTAATTAGTTATTATCTTGGTTTTAAATGTGCAGGGAAAATAAAATAAGTAACAACAAAGTCTGGACATAAGTAGAGAAATCAGAATACAATATTGATTAATTTAAACTACATTTCTTCGTTTACATTTAATTACAAATAATTAACTTTAAAAATTCTGCTGCAGCGTGTTCTTCTATTCCATAACACATGCGAAAAAGGTATCAGAAAAACATTAGGCGACAGCGAGATGACAGAAGAAGCCTCCAGCAGAGAGGACTTGCGCATGAATTTAGAAGTCGGAAGACGAGGATGGGCGTTTTGAAATCGATATTGTTCTTGCAAATTTCCTTTTTCCTATTCTTATGCCAAATCCTCCACACATTATTATCATGAATTCTTCATTATTTTTTCTTTCTAACGCATTTTATTTGTTATATAATATTTTCTCTAATTTTATTCGTTTTTCTGTTATTTCTCCGTCTTCAAAGTCGATTGTCCTCATTTTTATTCTCATCTCCACTTCCTTCGTACTTTGATTCTTTTTCAATCAAATCGGCAGCATATTTGGATTTTAACAAAAATAAGCAAAGGAAAATGTGATAAACTTACACATAATTGAAGACAGCATTAGAATGTCTATCAAAAATTTTAAAAAATCGTCTCTTACAATTTTGTGTTTAAAGTTACAGTGTCAATCAGAATTCTGCATACTGTTACAGTTTACATTTTGAAGAATAGGTGTTGCTGTCGCCCAAAAAAATCTTGTTGGAAACAGGGGGCACAGATAATTCGTGCCATATCGATTTTAGGCTTCTGACAAGGTAAACTTTGGAGAAAAGTTCAAAGGTAGAGGTTCTGTGATTTGTACCGCAGACAAATTTACAACTTTTCGGATACTTTTCCGAGTTCCGTTCCGTATTATCCGACGCGGTACACCGCTCAGCACAAGTAATGACGCTGCAGACGTTTCAGTTTTTTCACGTCTGTTCTCGTTTTGTATTTCGCGTCGGTGCCGTTATTAAGAGCACATTCGCATGACTGAGCCGAGTCCGAAAGTGCAAACAGCAATGGGAGAATGCGGTCGTCATGAGGAAACAAGTGGAGCTAATAAACAATGAATGAAGCTGAGCAGAAAGGAGCAGTGGCCGGTAATGAGACAGATGCGTGGTCACGACCCACCATCTGCACGCTGGACACGCGTCGCCGTCATTCTACTTAGATAACCTTCTTTATTGTCTTAAGCTGTGACCAGAAAGGTCCATCGATGGATTCCAAACCGTCAACGAGAAACTAAAATCGCACGCGCACGAGTCGATTTTTTGCATACAAAAGGGACATTTTTTTAAGTTTACCCTTGAATGGTTTCCATCGACGAAGAATTCCGCTTCGGTCCTGCCGACGCCTGTTGTTATAGGAGGAGCGTTAAACTCATCATAAATTCCTCCTTCGCCCTGGCTTTGCTCCTCCAGGACGTCGGAACGACCCGTTTCAGCGAAAGCTTTCACTCCAGACGACGATTTCTGACCCAACCGGAACAAAGAGAATGATTTGTTGTGACTTCGACCTGCAACAATACGATCTTATCAGAATCGGTGAAGGAACGGAAGGCCGTTTGTTAACAACAGGATGATGGTTTTTTAAATTCTCAAACCGACTTTTTTTTGGTACATTTAGATAGGGATAGGGCGGTTAATTGAACGCTATCGTCGCTGCTGTTAGAGCCAAGATTTAATTATTATAATCTGCTTTTGATTTCGAAGCAACTTTTCAGTTTCAGAAATGTAATGCGACTTAAGCTGATCTGTTTGTTGGAAAAAAAAGTTATAAAATCGAGGTAATTAGAATCTAATAAATTTGTCGATCAAATATTTTACTGACAGCAGAGCAGGTGTTCTTCTCATATGATTAATACGTGTTGTGGCTATTATAACAAAAACAATAAAAATCTGTCATCGGCAAAATGAGCTCCTATGTTTAACAGGATCTCTGAGTAGCAAGTATTTCTCCATCAGTGTGAGCTGGAAGTACAGAAACAAATATTCCAGAGAGTTGAGTCTTGGACGAAAATTAATATAGAAGAAAACACTATTCGTGAAAAGCTGCAAAGCTCGCAAAGGAAATCGAAACAAACTTAGACCGAAGTTGAATGCGCCCAAATTTCATTTTCATCAGAAAAGTTGTGTCATGTTTAGAATCTAATTGCAGATTATGGCAATTAGACGCGATCTACGTGTATGGTTAACTTGATGACGAAGTTTCATTTTGGCCGGAAAAAGTTCAAAGGAAATGATCGCTTTCGCAGTCCCGTACGTGGCAACTTTAATTCTGTTTTGATGGAATAAACAATCGGGAAATATTTTCGTTAAACGTCCGAGATAAGAAAAACGATAAGAATCAAGATGGGGAAAAACAGGCTAATGAAGAAGTGTTTGGTAAAGCGAATCGCCATCTGGTGATAGATTTACTATCGTTATGTTGATTATACGGATATTATAGGAAATAACGTTCTCATCAAACAGAACAAAAACAAGGACGAAAGGCTCCCAAATGCGATCAAGTTTTTCAGACGAGATTGAACTGTGAGCATTACGTTTTAAGACATGTATTGCAGGCATTGGGCATTAAAATTGTGATAGAAGAGGAGACAGGTTTTTGTGAATGTAAGACACGGTACATGGAGCCATCATGAAATTTAAAATGGGAAAATGGAGATGCATTTGGCTCGTCTACTACAAGTAACAGGATCGAAGGTATGCTCTCGTTGTTGCATTCAGTCACCATAAACATTCTTCCTTTAAAAACATCGATCTGTTGCCAATAATAGCGATTCCTCTTGCAGGTGCATTCAAGTTGGTCTCCAGAGGGGTAGACTTAGAGTTATTACAGAAACTCATTACATTCCAGTGATGACAATAGAAAACTTACGTTGAATGTGATCCAGTAAATGAAATTTTTATGAAAAGAATAATACTTTGAAGAAGTACATCGAGGTAGCTTGAGTAATTTTCCAGCAACTCATCAAAGCCGACCTTGGAGGGAATTTTAATAAAGTTCTTTCATACTGTAAAAGAAATTAAAAAATGGAACTTTAAGCCAGCTCATAACATATTAATTAATATCTTTTCACTGAAGAGTTTATGATCCGAACTCTCCAAAACCGTTCAGGGTGACCAATCAAAGCCTTTCGACAAACATCCATCGTTTGGAAGGTTTTAAATAGGTTATCCAAGAGTCCTTTGTTCGGGTTACCTATTTATTTTTGTTGACGTACGTACTTAGAGCTAGTATCGTAAAGAATTATACGATCCAATACCGTCAACCTTTTCTAATAAGGTAAGGGTTGATTGGGGTTTAAGGATCAATAAAAATTTTGGCACCTGAGGCAACTTCAAGAGACCCTTGAAAATTGAGTACTAAAACTAAATTTATTACGTCATAAAATAAAACTGAGATCTATTATTGTAATTTTAATATTGGGGAAGCTTTGAATTTTATGTCAATATCTTATGCAAGTTATAACTGGGTGGCTGGATGATAATTTTCAAAATTATCTGTTGATTTGGTTTTGAAAACATGTAAAGATCGATTTAGGAGCATCAAACAGACCCGAAAGGGATTTTTATTGTATTTCCAAATACGTAACGAAATTAATTATGAAAAAGTAGCGAGACGACGCGATTTTTTTATTCGACGATCATCCGAGTCGCTTCGTATTTTTTTCCCTTTGAAGTTAAAAGTCTTGCAAAAGTTCAAACGTTCCAAACGATGACATAAACGTATTACCGTGTACTTCATAAAAGTAATTTCCTTCTCTCCGATGCGCTTTGTGCTTGTAGTTGAGTCTGATTTAATCTCCACGGCCAGATACAACTATAGAGGAGTAGTGAGGAAAAAGTAAGATAAATAATCCTAAATAATTGATGTCATAAGGGTATGGAAATTTATTCATTAATATAGCTTTTGATCGCGTCGAGTAAATAAAATCTAGCATGAGACTCATCGTTGTTGGGAATAGAGCCAGAGCATGATGCAGACTGCACCAGAAATTACAGATTTAAATAAGGAATCGCGCTCAAAGTAAATTTAAATGAAGGAAAAATGAATTGGATCTTGATTCAACACGCTCTCTTTAAACCTCTGAAAAATTAAAGTGAACAAAAACAAATCGTAAAGTGAAGAGAATGTTTAATAAATTCTGATGGTCGGCGTAATTTCAATAGAAGCTTTCATTATTGGTTAGACTTCAATATTAAGACGTAGTGTGGAGCGTTATTAAATTCCAAATTTCATTATTTCTAACGGAAACCTTACGACGAAGTATCAAAAATATATTTGAGGAATGCCATTTATGAAGAATTTTCTTTAATAAAACTAAACCATGTATTACAAAAGATTCCATTTTTACTTTATACGTTCAAAGGAATATAATATTCGAACCGGAAAGTAGATGATAGGCCGGAATTATAATATTTATGCATAATCGAGTTATTTTGTTGAGTCCTCTGTTGTCATTTGCAATACCAAACGCAGCTAACAACGTTTTATATGTATGTTTTAATTATTAATGGTACGCGCACTCGTCTAGCAAATTTCAGTTTATTTAACTACATATTTGTCAGTTAATCCAATAAATTCATTAAAATAGTTACTAGCTGTGACAAATCTATTTAAACAAGCAGCAATTAAATCGACTAATCAAGTAATTAGATTATGTCCTCCAAATTCCAGTGATATACAATTTTTCATTGTTTTACAGATTTCATCGTTAAATACGAAAAAAACTGTTACACACAAAAAAAGGTACATATTTTTGAAAAATCGACATTCAATTATAAATTGATATTTTTCGAAAACAATGTTTTCCTATGCGATCTTCAAATGACTACTTGTATTCAAAATTCAAAAATCTCTAAATTCGTGGTTTGTCATTATCATTAAAAGTAAATATTAAATGGTGTTCATGTAATGTAAAATTTTCGTCGTTTTAAATTTTGATCGTAAAAAATACCCTTCTCAAAGTTTTAAAAATTAAATTATTTAAGCTATTATTATAAAACAATTTCATTAATTTTAATAATAACAGAGCTATCACGAAATTGCCATATTGAAATAGGTAGAAATTTCTCTAAAGAATAATTGTTTTCCTTTTATCAATGAGTGTCACGATGGGGATTTTCATACTATTATAATCAAGATAAAAATGAAGAGTTCATATTAAACAATCATTGATTGGGGTCTTCGCGATTTTGATTTTTGGCAGTTTATGTGATTTATTGTTTTATTCTATTCTGCTGTATTCTACTCGATCAAAAATAATGTCGTTTATTGACAATAAAAACGATTTTATATTACTTCAGAAAAATAAATCTCAGGGAGTTAGATTTGGCCACCAAGAAGAGAGTATCCCTCAATTACAAGTGGTGTAGTGGCCAAAGACTAAATAAAAATCGTCAGTCGTCAACTTCAAAAAATTCCTTGCAACGAACAAAATGTTATTTTTAATAAACATCCCTTTATCGCTTCTCGTAATTCTGTAAACAGAATTTACTTCAGTTTGTTGAAATAACCAACTAGGCAACAATACACGAACTAGAATAACTTCCTCTAGGTGCGCTGGCCTTGTAGTTATTGGATAATTGTCCATAAGAAAAGACCCTTCCGGTAACACATTTCCTGCCTCCCTCTTTAAGGTCTAAATACGTTAATGTTAGCGTCCTTTCTGTTGAGATATGCTCCGCAACACGCAATCCTGAAGCAGCTGTAGTAATGTACATATTTCATAGTAGGTTCAGTCTGATTGCTGAAAAAACTTTTCATTAAATTGGCACCAGTGTGTCTTCGATTGCTGAAAATTTAACTGAAATTTTATTAAAATCCTTACTGAACAATGTCTAATTTAAATAGTTGGAAGTCTTCAATAGTTTTTGAGAGAAGAAAATTACTATCTGATGTACCAATCTAGAAACCTTTTCATCTTTAACAGTTTAAGAGTTTTCTAAATTTTTGATTTAATTTGAAGAAATAAGCGGTTTGTTAAATAGCTAACATAAAAAAATTAATATATAATATATATTTATTTAATTCTGTTTCTAGAGAAACTAGCATAATACAAATTGTATGTGTCCCTTTAAATCTAAATTTTGAAAATATGGATGTATAGTGATGGACATAAAATCTTGGANNNGTAAATGTAGGTTTCTAAAATTAAGTTATGTTTTTTTCCAAATTAAAATTCATGTCAGAAACATAACCTTTGTTGCCAGTTCGATCTATGTTAGTTAATGATAAATATTTCTGGAGCTGCCTCACTTAAACTAATTTCAATTTTAACATTATTTTATTTTACAAACAAATCTATTCAAACCGAAAAAAAAAATACCGCTTACTTGAGATACAGAAAAAATTTTTAAATTAAAATGGGCAACATTGCTCCGATTTGAATGTTGGCGTATATATGTTGTGATACTTACAACCAGTTTGTCCAACACGAAAAAAACATCATGGCTAACCCTTATCCAAAAAGATCGTGGATGGATGGCTAAGTTAAGACTGACTTACAGTATCAAAGAGACCAACATGTCAAAAAGCAAGATTTTATGTCCACCGCTGTACATCATGTTTACTGTTTTCAATGTTTCCACAATCAGACCATTTTTGAAGTTTTGAAATAATAAAAATAATTTGTCAAATATTGTTAATTTGAAATTAATCAAAATGAATAGACAATTTAAAACTAAACACAAAACAAAACTTAAACTACTACAACTTAATTCAATTTTTGTCAAATTAAAAAAACTAACCTCAAATTAATACGGGACTAACTTCAAAAATTAAAACTATAAAGTGAGACACTAAAGTTACTAAACTTACCAGATCTCTTTTCATATGAAAGTGAACCATTGGTACATGTTGTTTTTAAGTTAATTTTTTGTGTCTCTTTAATATAAAAAAATATATAGACGATTTGAGAAAGTCGATTGTAATCTATGGCATTTTTTCCGATATCTCATCAAAACATATAGAACGCTCTTTTTGAGCCTCCACTGTATATACTGTGCGTTTTTTTTACCACTGGCCATATTCTCATGTTAAATTTTCTCCCCCATGTTAGTTTTTGTTAGGATGAAGACTTGAAATTAAAATTTCTGTACTATGTAATCTAGAACTTATTCTTTCAATTGCACTAAAAGTTATTCTTTTATTTTGCATTATTTAGTTGGCTATTGAAAATTTAACATTATCATGACAGAGGCACAAATATACGGAGTATTATTATTCTCATTTAGCTAGTATTTTGTTAATTTGGAAAGGCCATTACCATTTCAATTTTCTCTTGAACGGTGTAAAACGGCATCGGAATATTAAAAGGTTCGGAGTGCAAAATGAAGCAACAATTTTAAAAACGTCAAAATATGTCAAATTTTCCATAGCCACCTAAATAATGTTGACAAAAATTCAAAACAATTTAATTTTTAAAGCACCATTTTTTTTTTATTTTTAAGGTATAATTTTTAGTGTGGTTGAAAGAAGTTGTAAATTATATTGTGTAAAAGTCCGAATCTTCATCCTAAAAAATGTTAACATGGGGTAGGAAATTTAACATGGGAAACCCTATGGCCAAATGCACTGTATAATGGATATTAGTTTTTTTCAAAAAGGTTTGCAAGATATTAAAACAAAATTTTTAATATTTAACGCTGACATTAAAATTTACGGCGATTAATTAAAAAAACAATCTTTGGACTATCAAGTTGCGATTTTGGTTTGCTGTTAATTGTCATTAATTGCCAAAACAACGTCGAAATATGAGGAATAAAAGCAAACATTTTGTACAATTGTTTAGAAGACATCAAGAATCGTATAGTGTACAGTTAAAAGAACTATTAACACATTTATTCAAGATCTGACCAAAAAAGGAACAAGTTTGCAGAAGAAGCCACATTCAAAAGCAGCCATCAATAAGAAGAGGTTTTGCAAAAAAAAATTAGAATAAAAGAATCCATGTTCACAAAATTATGAAAAGAAATAAAATAAATCAACCAAAATGTTACATCGTTTACTGATCGTTGAAAAGAACCATTGATAAAATTTATCAAGACAACTTAAAAAAACGTGCGAAAAATTTTGAAAACTTGAAAAATCTGTGTCTAACAAGCAGCCTACTAGAATATTTTTTTCCGAAACATTTAATTCATTAATCAGTTAATATGTTTTTAATTGTTACTTTTTAATTTGGTAATAAAATATTTCCAATTAATTTAATTTGGTTCTGTTATTGACCACTAAAACCTAATCGGTTTTCACTTTGTGCACATTTGCCACTGTATTCACATAATAAATTAATGGAACGGTAGGTGTTTTTGACTTATTTGAAGACCAGTCTGCTTTCAGCACTAGAAGTAGACGAGAAAAGTGTGTTGTCCTTTGAATTTCACTCGACAACAACGAAAGAGGCTGTGCAACAACGTGTGGGCGCTGAGTGCGGCCCTGGACCTAGACCGCTGAATAAAAACTGAGACAATGGTCAATAAAAATCGCCGAAGAGTAGAGCGGCGAGGTTGTCTCGAAAAAGGAAGAAAGCTAACGGTGATTGTATTGTTTGTGGGCAGAGTCGATCCGATTCTTGTACGGTATCAGAGTGGTCGATCGGTCTAGCCCGGCAGGTGCGCGCAAGGTGCAGACGGTCCTGCAAGTCGAGTGCCGCCCCGCTAATCTCCGAAGAATGCGCACCGGATCCGCGTCCAGTTTTTGCTCCGGACGGACAGGTTCTGGATTTCATTAAAATTATTTATCCGGTCCAGTGATAAAGCCTTTAACTAGCTGCATTATTGAAAGCTTTGCGGAATTTAATTAATTGAGGCGATGGGGCGGCCGGCCGTACATGGCTATAATATGAATTATTGTTTTTATTGTTTATGTGTGCGTGTGTGTTAGCGATGATTGCTGGACCTGACAGGTTGCTATCGGAATTAATAACAGCTTTTTGTATAGACTTGGTGCGTTTACCGTTACACCCCAACGCATTTATCATGAATGAAAAGAATCGCTGGATAGGGACTGACGTTTTTCTATAGTGTTCCCGGAATAAAACTAATTTTTCAAGATGAAACGGATATCAGTTAGTTGTTGCGGGCCATCCCCGAAATGGGGGCGGAGCACGTCTATTGTTTCTTCCATAAATAAACAAAATGCGAAAGGGGGCTCGAATCGAGTGTTTTTATTTAATACTCTCTCCAGAATTCAAGGCTGAAACACGAACTTATCAAAACGAAGTTAATTATTTGAACTAATTGGAACCGCTTCCGACGAGGTATTATTTTCAAGGCGGAATATCGTAAGCGAATAAATAAATTCAATATTTGCTTTTACACATTTGAGAGCGAAAGTTTTCGGGATTGGCTTTCGCAGAAAGTTTCGTCGGTTAAGCCGTGTTTGGGAAGATTTTGAATAAAATTCGCCCAAAGTTCGTTTTTCTTCAAACCGGAGTGGACCAAATAAATCTCTAGGTCAACGAGGATTATTGGGCCGCTAAAACTGATCCTTCCTTTCAATAAAATGAAATCATTATTAATGTAACAGAATTCATGTTCTTCTGCGGAAAAAAATTGGTGGCAATTTCTTAC
>QDEB01058410.1:0-18850 GCA_004193795.1 Asbolus verrucosus | reverse complement strand
TGCATCGGGATTATCTTCTTTAGCCCTACCTCCACTAGTTTGTTTATCTCTTGGTGCTGGGGTAATAGAAATCTTAGATAAGAGATTAAAAATATCAGAAAGGATTGAAGAATATAAGTTAATTTATAAATTTTATAGACAGTTATTGCATTTATATAAGGCTGATAAAATAAATGAAAAAAAGATAAATTTACGAGAAGAATTTTTTAGCAATTTTAACTATTTTCCTAGAGAAAAATATTTACAAGTTCATTTAAACGGTTACCGATTCTTATTCTAATATTAGATGCAGATTCTGCACCCAGATTAAATCAATTAAATCAATTTCAAAGATCCACACACTCCGATTTCCAGACTTTTTATAAAGATTAAATGATTATTTTTATTTGTAGTTGTTATCATAAACTTAATCCCTATTTTCCAGTACAGCAGCTATTTCAAATGCAACCCTGCTTGAGGTACAGCTCCATTGCAGGTCTAACCCTTACACTAGGAGTCTAATAATGGTTATTAGGAAGTCATTTAAAAATTTTATCTCCACAACTGTAAAAATTACTAGTACGTAGTAGTACTACACCCTTTTGTCACCGCTGTTAGCCGAGAATTTCAAATAAACCATTCTTTTTCTGCTGAGAATCTCATGTATTATCGGTTGCCTATGTTAGAACTCACAATTTAGATGAAATTAAGAAATAATCAAAAAATGTGAGGAAATTAATACTACCAGAGTTATCGAAAAATATAGTAAATGAAATTATGTCATCAAGAAGGTGGTCGACATTTTCAAAATATTTTATAATATAAAAACTATTAACTACATGTTGTTTCATTGCCCATTGTTATTATGTATGTAAATTTAAAACTTGTTTCAATTATTTTAAGATTATATTTACATATGAAACAAAACCATCTTTTGTCGTTACGATGGTTTGCAACTTGACATAATGAACATGTTTATAAAATTTTTCAATGCATTTCTGATAAAATTTTTATTTAAACTCTCGGTATTTATATTTATACGGGCATTATAAATGTTTGTAGTCAAAGGCGGCTATGAATTGTTTAGAAAATATTGACGCTCTATATAAATATTTATCAATTTTTAATGGGAAATTGTAATTATAGGGAAAAGTATTTTTGACTGTTGCCTGCTATGGTTATATTTCTTATTAGCGCGAGATTTAACTACATATATTCAAATACTTCTCTACTGTCTTTATTAAAATGTTATAAACAATCGGTCTTTTAAGTAATATGTATCATTTTGCTTAAATTAATAATTCAAAGAATATTTTTTTACATAACCTCCAATCCAATATAATGATTGATCGCGTTCTTATATGTCAAGAATAAACAATCCCAATCATATATATAGCGGCAATAAGACCATTTGTATTTGTTTTTACAGCCGCCTTTAACTACAAACACTTATAATGACCCTGTAATACCAGAGGCACAACTACCTAGAGGTGGAAAGGGTAATTCCAGCAATTCCATCTTGAAGTGTTCATATGCAACAATAATACAGCTACATTATAAATTTTGAATATTAAACAATCTAATTAATTACATTTTAATTTGCACTTTTAAAATTCGACTATAAAACATTCAACGATAAGCGGTTAGAATAATAATATTTACCTTAAATTCATTGTTAACGGTTAAAACATTATGCAATAAACTAAATATAAAAGTTTTCGTTTTTTTTTTTTCGTACGCACATTTCTCCACAATTTAGTAATCAGCTAAGGGAGGAAACTTTACTCCGCAAATACATAAGATTTTTTCCACAAACTCACATTTTACTAGAAATAAATTAATTTTAATAAAATCACAATTTATTAAAATCATTAAATCTGAACAGTCCATCGGTTTTTTAAGTCGCTATCATCTTTCGGAGGAGATGTAAAGCCGTCGGTCCCGGCCACTGCATACGTAGTGGTCGTTAGGTCATGTTGGATGCGCTTGCGTGACCTAATAAAATTCTAGCACCTGGCCCTGAATCAGATATATATACGATTACACGAGTATACGATTATTATTATTTTATTATCTAGCAGTATATACACGGTTTCCATGGTAACGTATAAAAGAGAAAACGGTCATTTCCTCAAAAGAAATTTTATTTAACAAATTAACACAAAATACAAATACGTATCGGTCATATATGTGGTCAAGAACTTCCGTCCGCGTTCCTTCCGTCTTGTAGCTGCCACCAGAGGAGATCAAGAGAAACGATGTCAACCGATTCGGATCCCTCGGGAAGTCCCCTTTCTTGGTGAAATGTCCACAAAGGATGACATTACCTCTCGGAGCCTCGACGGCTGACATACTGGCGGCGCTAACACGTAATAAACAATTTATTTATTTGCAGTTTTGTTCGTTTTTTTGGTGAGTTTTAGCGTGAAAAAATAATCAATTTCGGTAGTGATTTAGAAGAAAAAATCCCTCAAGATATTCTCGAAGAGGCTATAGGTAATAGGTATATAACGACACTAAATTTATTATCAGACATAGAGGCAGATATGAAAATGAATAAATATAATTCAGAGGGAGGAAACAATGTACTTTTGAATCTAAAAATTGGGCAGGGAAAAATAACTTTCTGCCGAGGTTGTAGAAAAAAATATTTGTCTCCTTTAGGATTATTAAAATTGTAAAAAAAAAGTATAATAATTGTAAATAGAATGGAAAACAAATCGTATTCGATAACGATTCACTTCTACAATGTATATTTCATATTTGCCTGATAGGTACCAGTTTATGACTCATCGTGTTTAGTACATAGATAACATTGTTCCAACTAACATAGCAAATAATAATGTTACTAGAGTCACAGCTACCGCAGCCAATAGGTGCAGTCGAGAGCACAAACTTGTTGCAAGGTAAGTATTCACGGTTATTTTAATACAAATATTTTACATCAATTACTAATTTTTGTAGAGGATGTCGGCATCAAATAATATTCTGCCTAAATCGGTAGCAGCAACTTTAAAATGCAGACAGTGTAAACAATACTTATCAGTTTCTCCAATTACATTTAATTCAGAAGGTTATCAGTGCGGAAGATGTTTACAAAACCAGAAAAAAGATCCCATGGTAGTTGCGACTGCTTATGAGAGTCTAGCACGAATAACCTCTTTCCCATGCAGATTTGATTTATATGGATGCAGTAAATACTTAAATTTCAATGAAACTGAATATCATGAAAATGAATGTGAATTTAGAAGAATAAAATGTCCGGCAATGCTTTGTGAAAAGGAAGTTAAAATAAGTGATATTAAAATTCATTTTCAAAGTTTACATAAAGAACTTATAATTAATTCCAATAAGTTTGACATCCCTCTGATGCAAAACATTTTGGTGAATCAATTGATTATACTTGATGATAATATTTTCGTCTTGGAAAAATGTGTATCCATTGAAACGAATACATTTTGGCTTGGATTACGATATTTAAACAAGAACACTCTTCCTCAACCAGCATTTTATCAACTGGAAGTGAAATCAGAGAATTCGAATTGTTTGGTTTTAAATAAGCAACAAATCATGAAATACAGTTTAGAAACAAACTGTCTCAAGACCGAAATGATTTCATTTGATTATGAGGTAATAAAATCGGTTCTAAAATCTGAACAATTTACATTTGAAGTTAAATTAATCACAGATGATCAATCACATCAAAATGAATCAGTAAAAAGTGACTGTCTTTTGGAAGAATTAGAATGCATTGTATGTAAAGAATACATGATTCCACCTATATACATTTGCAAAACAGGACACAGTTTATGCCCCACTTGCAAAATGAAAGTAACAGAATGTCCCATGTGTAAGGCTTGTTTTGAAGGTGCACGAAATTTTGCTCTGGAAAAATTAACTGAACATGTCCACTATCCTTGTAAAAATCAATCAAAAGGTTGCGATTATAAGGGTACAGCCCAAAATATTCGAAATCATGAAACAAAATGTTTGACAAGAATTATCAAGTGTCCTTTAAGTTCTCAAGAATATTGCCATTGGAAAGGTTTACTTCATCAAGTTTACAACCATTCAAGAATGGCACATCCTCGTCGAACCTGGATTAAATTAAATCACAGGTTATTCCGGAACTTAAGAAGTACGAACACACAAGACTGCCATATCGTAACATACGATGACAATCTTTTTAAAGTTTGTATGAAACATGAACTTAACAACGGATCAGTATGTTGGGCCGTGGAACATATTGAACTGCCTTTCACTGAAAAACCACAATATCATTTTATACTGGACTTCATTGATCAGACTAAAACAAACAGGATATTATCTGTAAATGAGTTATGTTATGGTCTACAGAATCCAACTGATCTGTTTTATAATTGCATCAAATTGCCCTATAATTTACTGAAACCATTTATAAATAACGAAGGTAAATTAATGTTTTCCATAAATATTCAACAAATTGAAAATAAACTGAACCCCTAACAAATTAAAAAAAAAGACAACTTGCTTTCAGTAACAAAATTTTATTTTTGACAAGGAAAAATATGTGTTCTGATGTAACATTAATTATTCCAAATATTTAGTTTTAGGTTGTTACGTTTTGTTTTTAACAATTAGTAATAAATGTGTCAATTTTGTGATAATGAAGAATAAATGAAGTTCTAATTTAATTCTTAATTTTAATGATTTTTGTGACGATTCAGTGTGCGCAATCAACCACAGGTAAACCTTTAAAAAAAAAGACTGCCTGCTTGGTGCCTACAAGTCTCCAACCCTTCTATCTTAGAAAACTGTGATGGCGTTGGCGATTAGATGCGGTTTATATTACTTATTAGGATATTGAAATCAAGTGGGTTTGCCGCCAAAACCGGGAGGCGAATACCTAGTCTGGTCTATCCAAATTACATACATCTTGTCAGCTATAATAACCAACCACCCTTCCTTTTCTCAACGGTAGGACTTCTTTATCCCCCCACTTGCACTGACAACTTTCAGTAATGATAAAATCCTTCCTAAATATAAGCCTGCATTGATTAGGTCGGATTATATTCTTTACCACCCAGCGCTCATAATCACCGAAAGTTGACTTATACATTCCCAAAATAGATGGACTATGCTTTGATAATTTCATTCATGTATAGAGGTATAATATAGGTTGTGCGAAAGCTCTCAGACGATAAATATTAATTTTTAAGGCTTTATTAAATTCTGTTGCCATCAGCTCTCACTCAAAACAAGTATCAGGTCCGTTTTCATTAGAAAATTGTACTCAGGGTCACATATTTTTGCTTACTTGTAAAATAAATTTTGTTTTAAAGATAAAATAACTTCTATTCAATCATCATTCAACAATTCACTTATTACAATATAATAAATAAAATAATTTCGAACAAAAAATTATCAAAGATACATATCATCAAATTCCTTACCTCTCTTCCATCATCGGTTAACCATTTGCGCTTGTTTCTGGGTTCACTAACATTAGCTTCCTTTACGTCCCCTTCAACAACATCGATGTCGATTTCGCTTTCTTTTTCAGAAAGGATCACAAATTGGAAATATTAAAAGTTAGAATACAATTGCGAATCGAATTTTATTCTACTAGTCTCAACTTTGCAAATGAACCCATGTTTTTAAACTACCCTGGCTTAAAGTAATTAAACTTGTTTGTTCTCATAGCGCCAGGTACCCAAGTATCATTGGAAGATTTCAGGAATTTTGATAAAAAATACTCATTTCAAATTTATATTTAAATAACAACATAATACACACATTAATGCCACATTTGTGTTTTTCGATAAATTCGATAGGGTCCTGGTTTAAATTTGTAACTTTTGTTTATGATTGTCAAGTAGACGGTGGGCCCAAACACTTATAAAATCCGAGTAGTCCCTCGAAAATTAATATTACCCCCCGATGGTTTTCGCATAATAGTTTGACGGCGACTATATATGCACTGATTTAAAATAAACTTTAAAAATTATGAATGAATTTCAAAAATATACAGTTGTTTAAAAATTCCCGGATCCGCCTTTAATTGCCGTTATTTATTTATTATTATTATTAAGTTATTCTTCGTCTTTTCATGATTTTTTTTTAAACAATTTTACTATCGAAATTATATATTTTTTTAAATAACAAATTGCATTTCTTTATTTTAGTATTATGTCATTCATTCATAACAGATATCTTGAAGCATTTGTGATAATATGTATTTATTATGCTAGATTATTTATTATAAAATCAAATACTTTAACAATGGCTCTATTATTTGTCGAGCAAGTAAAAAGTCTATACATATCACAGAGTAGAAATCGGCTGAACTATAACTCGTGTCGCCACATTTGATATTTGGAGTTCAGTTTCTATGACTTTAAACATTGTGCGAAGTTTAATCAATTAATTAAAGCAACCAATGGCGTTTGCATAGGAAACCTGGATTATAAGGGTTTCTGCACTATGCATATATGTCACTCCACCACTAATCATCGCCCTGAATTTAAATTTTATTCGCGAAAACACTCGAATAGGTACGAAAGTTAGGCCATTTAAATCTGAGTACAGTTTCTTTCTCGTTCATTTTTGTTTCTCTTTTCAAGGACATCTGTGTTATAGACCATCCATTTTGGAACGTATAAGTCAACTTTCGGTGATTAGAGCCCCCTGGGTGATAAGGAATAGACCCAACCAATCCACATTTATATTTAAGAAGGATTTTATCATTAATGAAGGATATGAGTGCAAGTGGAGGGATAAATAAGCCATATTGTTTTGCGCTTGGTTATTTGAATATTTTTTTACCTGCTAGAATTATACAAAATAAATATTTTAGTGACCACCGATTGCGATGGGTGAATCGGTCATTATCACCGATAAGACGTTGGCATTTGGATGGACTAATCTTTATTTGAATTATTCCTATGTATACATTATATATACTTTTTTTGTCTTATTCACTTGTATATTAATTTACTTTAATATACCTAAGAAGTTTCCGATTCCATTGTTGAAAGAACCAAAAGTCATAGATAAATAACAAGTTCATAAGTTCAGATTCCATTTTAGTTTAGTTGTTTCAAGTCGGTATAAATACGGGAACTGATATTATTAGAGATAGAATAGAACTAGTACAGAAAAGACGACATTATCTATTAGTTTTCATTTAACTAACACTTAATTTATTTTATATAAGGAATAGTTTTATTCTATGTTTCTCTAATAACACCAGTTCTCGTATTTATACCGACTTTGAACTTTGAACAACTAAACTAAAATGGAATCTAAACTTATGAACTTGTTACCTATCTATGACTTTTGGTTCTTTCAACAATGGAAACGTAAACTCCTTATATTAATGTAAATTAATATACAAATGAATAAAACAAAATAAAATAAATACAATGTATACATAGGGATAATTCAAATAAAGATTCCTAATACCTAATCTGTGATACGTACATACAATGTTTTAGAATTATCATTCATAAAAACTGAAAAACTTTCAATATATAGAAAAATATTTTAAAATCGTGTATAAGATCACTTTGAATTATCTTTGGTATTAGCAACTGTGAATTACACTTTTTTATGATCTTACAAACTGATGCAAATTATACAATTTTTATTTAATTAAAGGAACAAATTAAATGTTCGATATTATATTTCTATTACAGATCACATTTTCCGGTTTATTTATACAAATACATGATTTGAAAGTTAATATTCGATAAAATAATATACGCTCGATAAATATAATGAATGTTCAGTCCAAAATTCACATGCTTCGTAGAATAATAAAGATTCGATAAAAATTAAAAAACCTTCTGAAAAAACTTCATATGCTCTCTATGAAAATACATTTTTACTAAATATAATAAAATATACGATACAAATACAAATTGTCTATTAAAATCAATGATAGCCTCGTAGAGATAATAAATGCTCCATAAATAATAATAAATGCTAGATAAGGAATACTTACCCTTAACTTAACTTAACTAGGAAAATTTCAATACCCATAAAGAATATTTTTATTCAAAAACCAAACTATTTGGTAACATAACAAAACTTAACAAAATTGTGTGGCTAGGAGTAGAACGGGGTGCGAATAACTGAAATAAAAGAATAAAACAATATATCAGAGTCAGGAAAATAGTTATACATTATTTACGTATTGCATTAAAAAAGCCCTTTTAGATTTGGTTGGTCGCCCCCAACGTCCTTTTCGTTCCAACTGGAATTATTTTTGCTTCAGCAGGTGGTGTGGTAAGTTTTAGCCGAATAGCAAATCCCACGATGTGTTTGCATATTAGCTTTTTAAAATAATGCCAGACAATCACATACACCATTAATCCAGTTATCTTTGTCTTCGGAAATTATTGATGTCTATACACCGAACATAACAACTGTGAAAGTCTAGGCTCATGCAATTCTCTAACTCCTCCTGGCTATCCTCGGTGTTTTCTTTTGAGGGAATAATGTAAACATGACTCTATAGTGCTGCATTAGAAATATTTTTTTTTAATTCTTTAACTAATTTATAAGATTTTGTCCACAAATCTAGGTCAATAACCGACTTTAAGTGCACTTCTTTTAATTTTGACGAAGTACGTTTAGTACTACTGAGAATTAAGATAAAGAAAGCCTTTCTCTTAATGTATTTATATTTTGAGCTATTTTAACTTTTTGTAAATATCAGTTTTAGCTATTCAATTTTCAAGGATTTTGATCGGTTTTTAATGTATATTAAAAAAAAACCTTTTTAGTTATTCATTTACATGTAAGTGCTGACTATTGGGGTAATCGTTTAATTACAAAAATCACAATAATTTAGCTTTTCCTTAAATAGAAAAAACAAGTTTTTTTTTTAATTTATTTAATCATATTATTCGAATACATACAAACTATTAATTTTAATTAATAATTTAATTCAATTTGAATCCTTGAAAGCTGTATCTGACTATGGAGGGGAAAGGGCGCCTTGGTTGAATGTATCACTGAAAAAATAAAACAATTTAATTGTTTTGAGTTGTCTTCCCTCTCATCATTTTTATCATTTACATACATCTAAATCTTCTAAAAGACGGTCTTTTGTGTTACTAGTCAAAAAAGTTAATGTTAGGGTTTTTCCAAAACCAGATAAAAGTAGGCAAACGGAATTTCATTGTGACTTCATTGATGCTTGTTTTTATTGTTTTTATTTTGGAAATTCTGCCTTTGGGTATAACAGTTATATCATCATCCATGTGAATCCTTTGGGTAGTAACACAAACGTTTTTGATCTTTTGGTGATTGATCTTCGATTTTAATTTGACCATTCTTTCAACCTTAGTTTTGCCTTTAACTGCTTTAAAAAATTTTTTCCTTAAGTATATCCGAAACTGGCGTAGTTTTCGTACTGCTTTTATGCTCAAACCAAATTTTGTCATCTTCAAGACAAAATAATTCTAATCTGCCAAATATTTGATATTTTAAATATGCGATATGTTGATTTTCGAAGTAGAGCAACATCGGCCCGGACCCGTTTCTGGGTGACCGTTCTTTATTGTCATTATTTAGTAACCGTAACAGGTAACCTGTTCAGATGCATAAGCTGCCTGTTCCAAATCTCGGAGTCGCTATCAGTGTCACAAAACTTATCAGTCAAAAACAATTTAGCGCGATGTTAGATATATGATGACTGGTACTAAATCATTGGTGGATCCCCGTAATCCATTTAGTAAGATAATATAGAAGCTTTATTTTCATTTAGTGGCACTTGAAAGTGGTCGATGCAAAATTTTTCCAACTCATCTAGACTTATGGAATTTGAACCGAATTTTGACATTCTTAAAGAAGCCAAATAGTTATTGATNNTGCTTCTTTACTAAAGTTTCTAAAATCTTTTTGGGCTTTATTTTTGAGTTATATTCAAACAGGGTCTTGATCTCCATTTTAGTTTGTTCGCTTGTCTTGACTGTTGTTTTAGACGATATGCTGTTGCAAGTATGGTAATTCCGATCTGTATAAAACTAGCTCATCAGTATCGGCAGGATAATGTAAATATACTTCCGAGGTGCATTGTTCTCCTCGATATTTCACTTTATTACAACGATAAATAGCACTAATGTAACCGGTTTTATCTACATTTTTATAATAAAAGCTCCAAAAATGTTTTTCTTCTACTGAGTTTAGAGCTAAGGCTTTACTGTTAAATTTTTTTTTCACTTTTTATACGTCTTTTTTCTTCTCTTTGGTTCATGCTTTTTAAATTCATCACTCCCACTATCATCTGACAAACTGTATTGAGGAATCTCACTGTCTCTCATAATTAATTTCGGTTTTAAAGCGATAATTATGAACAATAAAATATAATATGTATTCATGCTTACCTATTTGTTTGAATTTATGTAGCACATGGCAAGCAGGCGTTTACATGCCATTTGAGGCATTTCATATTATTACATTATGCTAAATTTTATTTAATAATGAACTTTATTNNTTAAATTACCGAATGTTAATTATTACCCTTTAATTAATACGTAATACATTTATAAACATTTTAAAGAAAATTTTCGAGTTGCTATAAATTTTATTGGCTTCTTGTAAAAGATCTATTGCTCTTAATTCACTGGAACAGAGCAACATTTTTTGATTAAATGACTTCCAAGAAAATTGCCTGGTGTAATTGGATATTAATTCTTTCCTAGACAAGGTTGTAATTTTTAAGATGTATTCAATTTAATTCGTGCCGCAAATTCTAGAAAATGCCGAATTTTAACAAAAACAAAACAAATGAAAATCACCATTCTGTATTGAGTGCACAGAATTTCATTTTTAAAAAATAATAGTTTTAAAAAAGCTAAATCTAACAAGGTTAACATCTGTCGTTCACGCTTTAAATGACCGAAGAAGTGAAGTGTCGAATAACCAATTGGTTTATATCCAACTGATCAATTAAAGCCACAAGTGAGTGGTTTTTGAATTAATGACCCGAATTTGCCATTAATTTTTGGAAGAAAAAATTAAAAAGTCGGACTGGTAATTATTACTTTCTGCCTTTGCAGACGATATGTAACAAATTATTTTTGAAACAAATTTTCAAACATCTAAATTTTCAAACTATATATTAAGTTAAGTATGTTATATTAAATATAACATTCTTACCTTAACATCAATATATCTACATAATAGTGTACAATTTTTGTGAAAAATTCCTATTTTCTTTGTGGATCAGCAAAAATCGCATTCATTATACAATATGTCATAAACACCTACTATTACTGAACTAAACTGACTTAATTATGGTTCAGAAAAGAGTAAAAAATTAAACTGTAAGAATATTTAGTCACCTACCCAAAAAATTATACAACTGTAACATTAAAAATGTTTAAAATTGTATGTAACAAAAACTTTTTATAATATAAACTTAAATGAGTTTTATAATAAGAATATAACTCTAAATGGCATGCTGATGTAACGATATTCTAGAATTTTTGTCTCCATAATATTTTAATATGTTGTATTTTACTTTGGTTTACTTCTTGTGATACTGATAATTTTAACGTTTTTTTGTGTCTTAGTTTTAATTTCCTTTACGACATATTCCGTGATAAAATGTGGACATTGCCGAATAAAGTGCAGTCAGTCATGTCACAAAGAGTCGAATTTCTATGACCTTGAGTACTGGAATGTTGAAGTGAGAACAATTTAGACGCATTTTAGAAATACGGTCGTGAAAATTTGGACAACCATTAGCGTTTGCAAACGAAATTTGCACTACAACTTTTTAAATTCTGTATTTACAGATAATTGTCCAGATTGTCACTCTTCCGCAATCACTACCTTGATTGTTTAAATTTTATCAACGATATTACTTGAACAGATACCGAAATGGCAGTACCGTTTCTTTCTTGCTCAATTTTCGGTTCTCTTTTCAAGTGATATTTCTGTATATCCCTGCTCTCTGATGCTGCAGCGAGAAGGGAGCTAAACTTTAAAATTTGTTTTTCCACTTCAGGTTAATATTTTAATCGCAAAAATATCGTTCTAAATTCTGATGAACGCAGTTATTGTTTTTAAGATATTCGTTAGAAAAAAAAAATGCTTTCTATTAATATGAGGGTCATTTTATTTTTTTACTAAAACTTATTGTACTGTTTTTGAACATTTTATTGTAGTGTATTAACAATTATTGACTATTCAATTTGCTTCTGATGGTTTGCTTTCCCTGCATCAGGTTCTTGAAAAGCCCCAACTTCTTTTAGCAGCTGTTTTTTATCTTCAAAATAATTCTTAAACCATTCAATATGCTCTTTTTTTGCTTCGACTGTTAAATATGGATTTTTTGAAAGTCCTACACATACTAATTCCATAAAATGTCTTATTGGACCCTTATGTGGACACCATTGTTCTAGATGTTTTTCCAAAAATACATGTTCTGCAAAATATGCTTTTTGCTCTTCTTCTAAACCTGCAATATATCACCTTTGTTCTTAAACAATTATTTTTACATAAAATGACAACCTTGTTCATTGTCGATGGGAAATTTCCATACTTTTCCTTGTTCTGTCCACAATACCATTTGTTGAAAATAATTATTTGGTGGGTGGGTAACAGCTAATTTTAAATCCCTTTCATATAACTTTAACCACATTTTATTTTGAACACCTTCAGTAGTATCACCTTGAGTTTCTATAAATATTCCTAATGGTTCACTTCCAAACAAGTCAATCTTCTCAGCAGCTCTGCAGTATATTTTTAAATTATATTATATATTTTTAAATTATTATTATTCACATTGGTGGTTGAGTTCTAGCGATTCTTGGCCGAAGTTTTTGTCCATCCTTAGTATCCAAAATGTTTGATTTCTCACCCTGTTGTAAAATTTGTCTTACTTGCTGAGCTCTTGACTGTTCATTTGTATCTTCACGCTCAATTTTCATCCCTTTTACTATGTCACTAAACAAATAAGAAACAATTTATAATTTTCAGATTTGTTAAATTATACCTCAAACTGGTGACAGTGTTAGTTTTATCTTCATGTGAAGGATTTAAAAGTTTCATCAACAATTCAGACTCGATTTGTTTGACATCTCCTCCAATTGATTCTGCAACATTTTTTACTGCATTTACTATTTGTTTCTCTGTAAAATAAACCCTTTATAACTTGAGAACATTCCTGTTATTTTTTCTTTACCAGGTGAATCTACCTTGGGTAATTTCGTATCATCTTTAGCAGTTGTTTGGTTTTTTCGTCTATTTACTGGTTTAGCTAAATTTAACTTTGTTTTAGAATTACCAACATCTTCCTAAAATTTGACGTTACAAACTGGTTAATATATAATTATCTATACCTCTATCATCGTCTTCAACAGATTATTTAATTTTTTCAAAGCATCTTCACTTTTCTTTTTTTCATCCAACTTATTTGGTGATCTTTTTGCATCATCTGAACTACTACTAATGTTACTTAACCGCAATCTTTTTATTACTCTGGTACTCAACGTGAATATTACATTTTTGGCTTGCAAATTTCTATTATATACAAAGTAAAATTAGTACTGGATTTGGATCAATTTGAGGATTACCTGGTTAAAAAATATAGATGGCTCATTCTTGGGTAAATATGTTCCAAATCACCGTTTTTAAAGTAATGTTGAAGGTACTTCTACGTACTTTTTTATTTTATTTGTTCGTAAAAATTTAGGGGTACATCTAAATAAATATTGACATTTCCTTCTATTTGAAATGTGACAATCACACATTTGACAACTTTTTTTGGAGGTTAGGGATGTGATTAAAGTTACAAAATATATTGTTTTTATTTAGTAAAATATTGAAAAATATTAATAGGTATCGACACATACATTTAATGTTTATTATAAAATATTAATATTTACATAAAATGTTAAAATATGTTCTATTTTCGGGTGGTTTATTTACTGCTTCATGTAATCTCAGACACAACCATTTTTGACGTTTGGTTTTCGACAGTTGAAAATTGAACAAATTTAACAAAAAAGTCCTGTTTCATTTACCATTATATTGTCAAGTCCAGATGTTTCGCAGATTTATACACAGTGATTACCTGTGTAATTTCCCCACACTATACATTTAGTTTAATGTGTATATAATAAAAAATACTTTGGAAGAAATGTTATTTTTAGCGTGCAAAAGTACAGTGTTGTAAGTGTCATCAAGAAAATTTCGAATTACTGTGGTAACTAGCAAAATCTAAAGTATGGACAACAGACCTAAGTCAATATTTAGAGATTTATATTATCTTCCATACAAAAATAAGTTTTTTAAAATTTCCAAGAGTGCAAAAGGTAGGTAGAGTAGTGTACAATTTCAACTTGTAATATTAAACATTTTTCATAGATGATGGTGATCTTGTACAACGATTAGGTCTTCTAAAAAAACTGGATATTCATCAAGGTTGTGTAAATACAATTTGTTGGAACAGTAGTGGAGAATTTATTTTGTCGGGATCTGATGATCAGCACCTAGTAATAACAAATGGACACACTTATAAAGTTGAATCAGATTACTGCACTAGTCATCATGCAAATATATTTAGTGCTAAGTTCTTGCCGTGTTCTTCTGACAAGCAGATTATCTCCTGTTCTGGTGATGGAATAATTTTACACACTGGTAAATATATTTATCAATAACTTTTAATTATATAAATAATAATGTGTTATCAGATCTTGAAAATACCAAGAAAACTTATTATAATCAATTTAGCTGTCATGCTGGTACAACTTATGAAGTTATTACAATTCCAAACGACCCACATACATTTTTAAGTTGTGGAGAAGATGGTACTGTTCGTTGGTTTGATTTAAGAACAAAAACAAGGTAATTATTGCCTAAATTTAATTTCTGTTATTATATGATGGTTATTTAGCTGCCGTAAACAACGTTGTAAAGAAGATATTTTAATTACTTGTCAGAGAGCTGTTACAGCTCTTGCTATAAGTCCAATTGCACCACATCAACTTGCTGTCGGTTGTGCTGATTCTACAGTTCGCATATATGACAGAAGATGTCTAAGCACCAATTTAGAAGGTACATATTTGCATTAAATGGCCCATTCACTCCACTTTTTTATTCAAAAATAAATTATACTCTTAAAACTCCATAACTACTGTACCAAATGATTCAATTCAGTTTGATCAGAAAATTGGATTGTAAGTGGGCTTGTGTCACGGTTTCAGTGTGAGAAAAAATAAAGTAATTTGATTTTTCAAGACCAACTAAAATCACGGCCATTCTGTAGTTTCATCGCTCCCAATCTTGAAGATAGAAGGTACAGGATTACATCGTTAAGTTACAGTCTTGATGGACAGGATATGCTAGTCAGTTATTCTTCTGATTATCTGTATCTATTTAGGGTACAGGTAATGTCAATTTAAAATAACATAAATAATGATTTGTTTAAATTGTGTAAACTTTTTCTAAAGGAGAATCAACTATGTGAATTAAAAAAACCAATTAAAACGTCTCCTTGGGAAAAAGTTAAAATGTTAACGGGCAAACGCGAACGGTTAAATAATTCGCCGCCTCATGTACGAAGATTGAGATTACGAGGTGATTGGTCAGATACTGGACCAGATGCTCGTCCAGAAAGGGATACAACAACCACTGTTAGTAAGTAAAATTGTAACAACATTATTGTAAAGTACTAGCGGGATTTTTAAGGCATTGGACAAGCTAGACCTCAGCTTCACGCCACATTGATGCAACGCATGACTGATGTTTTGTCACAAATGTTGAACGATCCCATGACAAGAGCAGCTTTAAGTGCAGGAGGAGAAGATTCATTAGATCCGAATGAAACGACGCAGAGAGGTGTTTTAGGTGAGAGACAAAGCAATGTCTCTTTGCAAGGTCAAAATTTGCAAGATAACCAAAACGATGCTGAAGCTGGAACAAGCAATTCAACAAATGTTGAAGCGGCTGTTGCGACGCCATCCACAAGCAGGTAATTTTTTTTTTCTTATTTGTGGTGACAAATGGATTTTTTTATTTATGAAAATGAAATGTATGTACTATGCCAATCAAAATTATGTTCACAGTAAAACTCGAATTGTAGTGTAAAACTGGCTTGTCAAAGATTAACTGTCAACAGGCCAGTTTTATTGGCATGGTTCATAAATACTCTTCTCACAAAGCAATATCTAGCAGTAGAGAATAATATTGCTCTACTTTCAATATTATCATTGATAATGATTAACCCAGACTATCATGTAGGTTAATTAATGATACTATTAAAGATTTTAAGTTTTCACAGATTTCTTTAGAATGTTGTCTTAACATGCAAAATAATTTCTACTGTGCTGCAGCTCATCTATGAAGATTCTGTGGAGATTCTCATAATTAGATCTTCCATTTTTAGATCCGGCCTGTCTTTTCTCATTTGCATGTAGCATCGCTTAATAAATATTTTCTGCTGTAGTAAAATAGTTTTTCCATTTTTTTTCTTTTGTAAGAGAATTTAAAAAAAAAACGCTTATTTGATATACAAAAAATATATTTTTAAATTAAAATGGGAAACATTTGAATGTTGGCATATGTATGGCATGATACTGACAATCAGTTTGTCCAACGTGAAAAAAACATATCATAGCCAACCCTTATCCAAAAATATCGTGAATGGATTATATTGAACATCTTCTTTTCATTTAAAAATTCATAGCAAAAATTAAAAAAAAATAGTCGAAATGGACTGTGAGATTACAACATACTTTTGCCGATATTTTCGATTATTTAAGATGATTTGGGAGTTTTGTCGAAAATTTTTTACTGCTAACTACTCTCCTAAGCTAATCTTTAAAGAGTCAGCTGCCATAAGTGGCTGAGGTTAGGAATGAATCATAGATGTTATTAAATTTACAATTGAATCAGTTTTAAGTGTAAAAGAGCACAAATTATCCTTTTCACAAACTATTTAGTGATGAGAAAATTTCCCCTACAATCATGATAGAGGAAGGGGAAACTAAAGTGAAATGGAATTGAGGGCGGAAGTACACTATGTATTTTTTTTCAAATTCCTTGATGTGTTCTCATCAAATGTTCTTATCGAAGTGTAGGTGCAAAGATATACTTTAACACTTGGCTCTTTCATCTGCTTTTTTTTTATTTTCAACGTCATTAATAAATTATTTAGCGTTTTGTTTTAAATATAAGTTTTTTTCTCCGCTTACATCAAAAAAAATATATATTTTTAAAGAAATACATGCTCAAATTGAAAAAAACGCAAGAAGCCCTTTATTTATCTTGGCCTTCAAAAATTTTTGGACTGTTTGCACATGGTTCATGAATTATGACTGATACAAATTTTACATTGTAACTTTCATTTTATTAACAAGTACTGTTTCTAAATGGAACTTTTAAGTTGTGTGATAGTCATTGTGATGTATTTTAGTTATTTGATGCATTAAAATTCATTTAAAATGTTTTGAAAATATTTTTCAAACATTTTCCTCAAAAGATATCAAATGACTTTAATAAAATACAACTAAATTACGTAGTGAAAAGGAAAACTTCGGTGTTCAAGGGTACAAAACTACAAATTAATAGAGAACAATGATTGTCTCCTTCAAAAATGTATACCATCATTCACTTCACCGTGATAACAGTAGAGTGTAAAAAATCTGTTGTTTAAAATGCATTCTTAAAATGAATAGATGTGTTTATTATGCTGACAATTCCACTTACATGATTTGAACCAATGAAATTACGCTATTTTTAAAATTTTAACCTATCAGAGCAATACTGTAACGATAGTTCCTCATGCCGTAGTAATATCAGTTATTAATTGACGAAAATTATTGACCGCATTTTACAAATTATTGTTCATACACATTAATAATCTGCACTCGAATAAATAATAAATGAATACGTAACTTTAATTCGAATATTAGTACGTAATACAAAATACTACATCAGAAATTTAGTCACATTAGAATTAATTAAACTAGAAAAAAATTTTGTTTTTTTCAATGTACTAAATGATACTTTGCTTATCGTTGTGTTCTAGTTCTGTTCTCGTTTCAGTTGTCAACAATGACAAATAAGAGCATGACATACGTTGTTTAGAAAAACTTAAAACGCAAATCTCATAGACATCAACGTCTCTTAAGATAGCAAAGTTGTGCACAACGTACATTTTTTTTCAAATTAAATTAAACTCATACCGAGTTTTAAAAATAAACAAAAAGTGTTCGTACTACCCACTGTTGCGTTTTCAGTTTTTGTGATAACTTGTCAAAATGAAGGATCAAAATTATGGCCAATGTTCATGTCACTCGTTATGAACGTACAAAAGTATTTTTTCTTTTTTTATAACGTGTGATCAAAAATAAAACGGGTACTTCTAGTTACCACTTTATGCGATAATGTCTTTTGCCAGTATGTCGCAGATAGTTTCACATGTCAACAATTTATAAAGTGAGGTTAGGTTAAAACTTGTATCTAAAATAACCGTCACTAAAACTGATCCAATAAAACTTGTTCAGTTCTCAAAAGAACTGATTTTTTTTTAAAGCACAAGACTGAATGTTTAACAATAAATGCGTTTTAAAACAACAGATCCGGAGAACGATAGACGTTATGATATCACAGATGACAGATTAGGATGAAACTCAGACCTGACACTGTTAGCTGCGACATGCGTTCCAAAAACATTTAGCATCGAGGGGTAACTGGAGGTGGTTTATTTTTGGTCTTAGGTTAAATATACCTAGTACGACACCTGTGAAGATTAATATTTTTTGAAATTCTGCAGTAATCAGAATTGTTTCATTTTAAAAACAACAGTTTGGTCCCTAAGACTATCATTGTGATATAAGAAAATCACTGATTACACTGTGCTCGAAATGGA
>QDEB01058315.1:0-31963 GCA_004193795.1 Asbolus verrucosus | reverse complement strand
TGCATTCACCGATGAGTGACAGTAAAGTGTAAAAACTGAAAAAGATAGAGCTATGTAGGTTATTGAAAAAAGAATGGGACAGCGATAGACGTTACTTAGTGACACAGACCCTTGGAATTAGCATTAAAACAATACATATCTATTTTTTTTTTTTTTATTAATTATGAAGTAATAGATTTATTTTATCTTAGGCTTTTCAGAGAGCACATTACTATATACTTTACACAAATTTAAGAATTTTGAGATAGAACTGTAATTACTGATTTTCGTCTCAATTTACTTCTTGATCACCGCTTGTTTTTGTAAAATTACGTCGTCAGAATTATATACGTGATAAAATTTAGGAAGTCACTTGACGTTTTAATTTTTGCGAGGCTTTTCAAAAAAGAGGTAATAAATATCATGTCAGATTTTTGAAAAGGTTTCTCGTTTTCTTTGTTGCACATGTTCACAATTCTTAATTGAAAAAATTTTAATCTTTTTTATTTTGTAAATCTTTGTTCTGCTAATGTGTTTGCGATTTTCTGGAGCCTTCCGTTTTTCGAAAACATTTCTAAAAATTCATCTTTATATAAAATGTTGAATTAATCCCAGCTGACACATATATATCAGCCGTCGACGAAATTATTTTGCAAACCACGTAGCTTGCCATAAAATTTTGGTAATCGCGTGTGTCGTTCTAAACTCAACCTTGCTGAAGTAGTAATATGTATTAAGATGCATAATTCTTTTTATGAGTTTACTTACCGTTGAATACCGTTTACATTAATTATAGAAATTGTTACTGCTAGACTTTGTTTACGACAGTTTGGTAGGACTAAAAACTTTTAGATTTTTNNCAAACACAAGACAAAGTATAGGTGTGAATTAGTGAGCGGGTTATTTTTCGGAACAAAGATACTTTTGAAGATTTCTGCATGTGTATCTGCACATTTTGTCGTATAATAATTCCGTTGTGTATTAATTAGGTTCAACTTCAAAGCTCGTTGAAGCCCGCCACCGAAATAGCCCACTACCCGCTGCCGCGCTACTTCCGGCAGGCTCTTTGCCAACAGTGACAATGGAAATCCCCACGTGCGCCTCGAAATAACCGCACACGAAACAATGGCCCACTTGACGGACGTGTTTCACAACACCCCAGGATGTTAATTGGCGATCGGACACCGGCTGCCAAAGAGTCGTCCATCAATCAGCGCGAATGCGGCGGCTACAAACCACTCGACAAATCTGCGGGCTGTCCGCGAGCCAATTTAAGTGACATGTCCAAGTTTGAGGGCCGCTGATCAGCATATGCGAAATTTCAAAGAGCGGCGGGAAAAAGACGGCTATTTCTGGAATTAATGCAACGCTCACGTATTAACGAGGCCGAGGCACGCAAGTTGGCAGTAAAGAGTGTAGCAATTGAGGTTGGTAACATGTAATTTCCGGCAGTTACAATGTGTCCAATTTATACCGGCGCCTCCTAGCGGCTAATGGAGTTCTTCGTCTTCTTCTTCGTTCTTTCGTTCAACACGCCACACGATTCTTGACTTCTTCCATCGAGAAGCACATTCCGGCCATTATCGACGAACTCTCTTTTTTTAACACAGTTCACGTCAAGGAACTATCTGCGGTGACCCTCGATTATAACACTTCGTTTCCTCGTTATTACCCATAAATGTGACAGAGGCAATGGATTGTCCAACTTAATTAAAAAATCTCATCTTTTAACATTCCTCACCATATTATTGTGAAATTATTACTGTTGTTTTTTTATGTTGTCATCTTTAATTTTTTTTTCTATCAAATTGTATGTTAATCGCATCTTAACCATCACCATCATCTTTATTAACCCATCTGTATAATTATGCAAAAGTCGTGTTCTTCATTAAATGTGATTTATGCCTGATACATATCTATTTTAATTAATTTATGCTCCTTTCATAATTCAATTATTTATTTTTTTATAGACATACCGTTGGAAATTCACCGAAGGTATTAGATTTCATTTTATTTTACAAGCAAAGTACAGTTTAGCACCATTCTTTTTCTATTTGTTTTTGGCGTGTTCTTTACCTACTTTTGCACATTTTTTTGTCTTGTTTTTGCAATTAACATTTTTCGCGCGTGATGCATCGTAAGGTGAGTACCTAACAGATGTGAAAAGAGAGGTCGATATTAACACTCTATAATTATACTTCCCAAAACAATTAAATTTTTGACAATGTATTCTTTTAAATTTCACGACGTACTAGGGCCTATATTTATGGACTTCAAATAAATTCTGAATTTTTCAATCAAAATGCTACGTACATTACTTGAAAAATATTATATTTGATTTTCATCGCATTCCAAAATTTGAATACAGAATTTTTTAAAACACGTAAGATAAAAACAAAAGAAAATATTTGTGTAGTGAATAAAATAAATATTAAATAAAAATAATGACATGAAACAAAAATTGTATACAGCATCCGAAATTAGATATACGGGTTATTATAAATGTTTCTAACATCGTAGTTAGCTGTGATTTATTATATACGTAAAGAGTTGCCGCCTTACAATTTCTGGATTTGTGCTAGAATGTAAATTTGATATTTTTACTTTATAGGCAACCTAGTAATCACATCAATTTACCTTAAATATCGTTATAGGTACACCAGAATTATAGGCGGTAAATTTCCACAGCACACTACGATGTTAGAAATATTTATAATAACCCTGTAAACTTACTGTGGTAAAGCAAAGTATAAGTATCACAGTAGTTTATGATAAATAAGGTCAGTTTTACGCTTTAAAGGGTTTTTGAGGTCTGAATTTGACTACACTCGAAATAATAGTGTTCTCGTCTTGACGAATTCTCGGATTATTAATTTTCATCTCGATATCGAAATTCTCTCGGCTTTTTGTCATCTCAGATTAGGATATACATATAAATAAAAGATAAATAAGAAATTTTTAATATTTTTGCTGATTATTTTGGAGTTTTTTTTAAATCAAAGTTTCTTTTTCTCATATTATCTCGTAATAGCTGAATTAACTAATTATAAGTTTAATAAATGTCCTGTTCTCCATTTTTTTCCAAATATGTACTTTTACCAACTTACGTAATTCGAATTGTGTCACTGATTTACTCGAATCCACTCTTCTTGGTTTGAGACAAAACTTTTCCTAAAAAAGCGATTAAACCGTGGCATTTGGTTCAATAGAAAATGTTTATTAGTGTATACTTCTATTTTACACATTAATATCAGATATTATAAAATATTGATTTTTTTTTTAATTTAAAAAATGAAAAACCTGTATGTAAACCCTTTCAATTAACAAAATATATATATTATTCAAAAAAATTGAAAGTAACAAAACTAAAAGTAAAGTAACTAAAGTAATTAAAAATTCCTATATAAAAAAAAATCCTTAAACAAGTCAATTCTGATATTTAATTAATATCGTGAGTAAAGTAAAAAAGCCAATAAATTTTCATTATTTATTCTTGCTTGAAGCTGGAATATTTCATCGAACCAATAATATTTGGGTCCTTGTAATAATTACTGTTAACTAGCATTTTTCATGTATTATACACTGTTGAAAGTTCAAGTGATTCAAAAACCGAGATCCGTTAAAAGATCAGCAAAAATGCAATTTAAGTCTTTTGAACAACAATCTATTCACTTGCTATTTTTGGATTCTAATTCGGATTATAATTTTGTAAGTAAAGTACACATTGTTTTAATCTCAGTTTATTTTTTTTAACGAAAACCTTCGAGACGAAATGAAAAATAATTATTAGAAAACAGGGAAGCAACAATACGAAAAACAAGAATTTTTATAAAGGTTTTGTAAGATGAATGTTGAAGACCTGGATGATGTGAAAAATGTTGGGCTCTGGAGTCCTGTTTGTCTCTTTCTTAAACTTATGGGAGAAACTTGCGACTTTACGTTGCTTACGTCACTCCTTTGTTTAGCAAAATTTTGATTTGATTGTGTATTTTTTTTTTAATTTTTCTTCCAGATCCACTCAATGCTCTCGCAATTTTTCATTTTTTCCAATTTTCACTGAATTGCTATTGCAGCTCTATGAGATTTTAAATATTTTGACTCCGATGTTACAACTCTCACAGACTATTTCCATGAGTTCGAAGGGCCATGGAAATATTCTGTTATTTTTAAAATTGAATAAATTATTTTATTTCTTTTGAAATTTATTTTTTATATTACGCAACAATAGATAACAATGACAGATATGTTTTCGACAATAGTAAAATTAAATAAATCTGTAACAAATAATTCGACAAGATTATTCTATTAAAGAATGTTCATTAATTATTATGTTACTCTTATAACAATAATGTCGACAAATTGTTTTATGGAATAATGCCCACATTTCCGTAGATTCACGTGGGTAGTCTTGTCCATTTGGGCGGCAACTGTAACTCTCGGATCAAGATAACTTTGATGTGGTGAAAGGTTGCAGTCACTATCGACCAGAACGCCGTATATTTTTGATTATAATTTTCCGTCGATGGAAGAAAACAAGATGCGTTTTTCCGGCACCTACACGCGAGACATTGTATAAAATATGGTCCTTAATTTCCTGCTTACCGTAAATATTAATTGGTAGTTTACGTTTGCCTTGCGAGATGATTGCTTTTCTTGGTGGAGAGTGGATGCGGTAAAAAAAAGCACAAAATCTATCTGGGAAGCAGCGCGGAATGCTCGCCGTAGTCCTCTTGTAAACTGGTAATGCACGCTCGGCTCACGAACGCTGTGTAATTCAAGACATTCTGTATAATTTGTCTCTTATCGTGTAATTGTTTGAATAATTCATACTAATGGCTCGAACTAGCAGATTTATCGCCGCTAACACAACAAATGCTTCATTATTTAATAAACCGTAAACACACAAATCATCGCGACGAGTATTAACCTGCGTCTGCTGTGCCAGCAGGATTAGAAAAATATTCAGGGTGGTAATCTGTAATATTCGATACTGATAATGTGTGCTTAGCGGCTCAGTAGGTGTCGCGTAATGGAGTTTGTGTAGCGCAGGAGGCGACAAAGGCGTCATAGTCGCAGCAGGATTACATCGTGTGTACTCGCTTATCCCTCTCGAACAGCCATTGAAGGACCACAATTACACAGGAACGTAATATCAGTAATCCGCGTCTTTGTGTTCACCAAAGAGCGGATTTATACGTGCGTTATGACGTTTTTACAACAGCAATATTGGAAACTGAAGTTAATTTTGCGCCCTCTGTAAACTTACAGCATTTCATAATCCTGAAAAAAGTCACAAACTGTGACATCATTAAATGCAGGCAGAACAAGTCAGTTCTCAATTAAATTCTAAAATTAACGGCTTTCAAATGCTTTGCATTCCGTAATTGAAGGTTCAGGTGGTAGAGGCGTATTGGGCAATTTTGCTATATAAGTGGATGCATGTAGCATACAATCCGCTCTGTGGTGTTCACTTCGACACCTTTCGGGGCTATATTGAAGTTGCGCCATTATATTCAGTGCAGAGGCGTCGATATCGATTGACTAATCCCTAACGGTAAACGTTATAAAATTGGAACAATTCGTCCGCCAACATATGTAAATGTTGGAACGTCCACAATCCTAGCACCCAAACAAACCGATTGTAACGGTCGATTTTTTTCGCGTTTTAATCGAATTTGCTGGTTCCGCAAGCAATTTTCGAAATTCCAATGATAATGGAGATATTCGGAGCAGGTCAACGGACGCTACTGTCGAAACCAATATCGTGGCTGACTTCATCGTTGTGTCCAGCTTTTATTCGGATTTAATCTCGCGGTGGTTGATTCCGGGGATTACCCGGAAACTCCAGAAAAGCATCTTTACTAGGCGTTATGATGTGCTCCCACAAATAAAAGAAAATTAGTTCTCGTAGAGATGTATGGCAGACTCGGGCTCACATTATCTGGTTTATGAGGTTCTCTGTTAATTGGACTTTTACAAGTCTTCCTGTCATTACTTCCAAGCTTCAACCGCTTTATTTACGCCCAACTCGTTCAGCAGTCAGTCCTGCTACACACTCGCTATAATAATAATAAAAAAAAAAACACTCACAACCTGCAGGTTCCACTCGCAGTTATTATTTACAAAAATCGAACACGACTTGTTAGCGGTAGCAGGTGTTTAAAATATTCACAAATTTCAATATTTATGACTTATTAATGGAAATTTATGCCTGCGAACAATTAACGAATAAAGATGAGACTGCTAAGTATTTCCTTCACCTCGCAGCTTTTTATTATTCAAAATATGACTAATGTATACGTGCGGCCAGCGAGATGCCAACAAACTCGTAATTAATAAAAAAACATTAATTAAAATTAAGTAATTAGTAGGAATGGCGCGATTTATTCCAAGGCACCTGCCAAATTTTTTTCATTCGCAATGTCAAATGCAAAACAAAATGGTTGCCTCCTACTTCCTCCACTGGACCATTACATTGTTCTTCTAGTACAAGCCGCCAATGACGTCATACAATGCCAGACAACGAATTAATCGGACTCACCGGCCGACATTATTTATTTCACCTGTCAATAATTTATATGGAGTTTAATGGAAATATTAGTTCAGATCCATTTACTTAATGCAGTAAATGAGATTGCATAATAATATTCTCATTCCAATTAATTAAGATCTGTGTATTTCCTCTCTCCAGGAACGCAAAGATGTTTTTAACGTGCGAATCATTTTTCATGAAATTTTCATTTCCTCGCCACTTCTTCACCAACAATTCTAATTATTCGGGTAAAGCTCTTGTAATCATCCAAAGTCGGGGGAGTGGCATTGTGTTTTCGTTTTCGTGATTAGGAAGACACTCCAGAAGCCAGGACTGCGAATCAGGCGGCGGCAAGCATTATTCTTGCTGGAGAGGCCAACTCGGATTGAAGAGCTCTCCTCCGTCGGCCTGCTGGTTTTTAAGTGGTGCCAACTCTTTGCGAATAATAACGGCGCACAGGCCATTGTCGAACCACCAAGTGACTAGCTACTAATCATTAAAAGCAAATTCGTTAGAGGCCGGCGTTTTAAGTGATTTACGACTTTTTAAGCAACCCAATTTTAACAGAATTTGACAAATTGCTTCTAACTTCGGCTCTCGGAATTGTAAAAAACTTAACTGAACTTTGTCTAATTTTAATCATTTCTCAAAAATCTCTCAATAAAACATTGTTTAGTTACATAAGACTTACGTTACAATTGTATTAAATGTATCTGTAAATTAGTTGTATGTCATTTTCAAAATGTTCAAGATCTTAAAAAATAGTAAGGATATAAAATTTCTCTACACGATAGAGAGATTATGAATTTTAGAAAAAAATGTATGTACATATGGCGAAAAGTAAAAATGGTTAAAAGAATTTGATAAGANNGAATATAATACCTACAAGGCAGAATAGAAGGTTAGTAAGTAAAAAAATTTAAATAACAGAAAGTACTGCTCTAGAAACAAAAGCGAAAGATAATTTTTTGTTGCAAAATAATAGTACTTTAAATGAAAGCAACTTTTTATGAAATTATCTGTATAAAAATGTATTTTTTAAATAACGACCTCGGCGATATTGCACAACTAGTTTGTAGATATCCAGAATTGGGAACGCAGTTTTTTGTTCGCTCACTTTCGAGCTTTTATGATCATAAAATGTAACAAGATGGCCGGTGCAGCAACAGTTAAACTGATCCAGAGTGTACACCCAGCAAGAGGTAATAGCCCATATTGTATGATTTCCTTGCGGGATGTTGTGCAGCTTTCCGGTATGGTCTGCTTTAATTAAATAGTGGAATGTGTTGCTCGCGGAATAAAATAAAAACATGGCGCTGTTAATGAGATAAAATCCCCATTAATTTCTGCATTTAGTCTTGCGGATGACACAATGAATATATAGCATCCTCGAGCGTGATTGTAGCTTCTGTACTTTCAGCATCCCTAATTGGATGAAGAAATAATTATTCTCGGTCTCGTTTAGAGAGTGAATAATCATCCCAGCCGCATCGAATTCGGTTGGAAATAAGAAAACAAACATTTCAAGAGGAAATTGATGGTATTAAGTGGAAATTTTCACCGGGAACTGTATGTATATACGCCCGAATAATAAACATCTGTCAAGTGTCTTTAAATCTGAACTCGGTGTGAGTTATGACAAGGTGTCCGTCCATCACTCAAGCCCGACGCTGGCGAGCTGAAAATCCCAATTTAATTTGCATAAACATTTGTGATTTTTTCAGCAATTGGTTTACGTGAATTTCCCTCTCGAAAATTCAGTTTCAGAACCAGCCGATTGTAACAGGACCGATTAAAATTAATTTTATTCGGTTTTACAGTTACACCAGCGCGGACTATTATAAATATTGATTATTGTAATGACATGAATAGCTACCAGTTTGATTTTAATGTATGTAGTAGAAAGCAATTAATGACGTAAAATTAGATGATTAGCCAACTAAGTATTCGGAATATTTTCACATAATTAAAAAAATCGTTAGTTTTCGAGTCCCCATATAAATATCCAAAGTCGTTACTATGTTAATTTGTCATTACAAAACTCCCCAAAATAACTTTATTAATAATGAAAAATCAGAATTTGTTCAATAAATATAAATCAGCGCTTTTTTCCCAAATTTAATAATGAAAGGTTCCCACAGCGCGACGCCATAAAAATTTTTGTTTAATTAACGCTTATACCTCGTAAACACTCGAATTCGGAATCTTCTTCGAGAGCCTGCAACTGCCATCAGATCGCATATTAAGTTTGATTCAGAGAGCGGAATGATATGCAATGGAATTTGCTTTACAAACATGAGGTTGTTTTATCAGACACACCATTGAAAAATTAGCAGGTGAGTTCAGGTGACACTTTTGAACTACTGTTAATTTTTGTTTGTACGTAAATATAATCAAAATTCAAGGAAACTTTGATGAGTATATATTTTTTAGCATAATGAAAGTTGCTTTCTGATGTCCTCCACCACCCACTTTATTTACCTTACCAAGAATAAATTTAACACAATATTTTTTACGTGATATGCCTCAGCATATAATCCGCTCTCTGATTACTAAAACGATATTTATGTTGCAGACACGAGAAAACAGAAGTGTTCCACATATGTGCGTGGAATTCATAATTAGAAAACATAAATGTGCGCTTGCAATTATCACAATTACATAACCACACCAATGAATTACGTTATTACAAGGAGCGATCTGAAATAAAACTGGATGACGTTTGAAACGGCATTTTTTCAAATCCGGTGGCATGCTCGACCCACGCATTGTCATTGAGCCGATAATAAATTGCTTATATGTTTCTATTAACGCCGAAATTACTATTGAATTCTCGGGGAGGCCGTTCCGCGTCAGCGTCAGAGGGGTGCAACTTTTAAAGCTACAACCGATGTCATTAAGAAGACGGATCACCCATTCTGTCGAAATGCGAACCCATATTGTTCGAACCATGAATGGAGAAGCACACCTCATCTATCATACTAATAAAGCCCAATTTCGGACGGAACTAATCGGCGACACAGGAACAACAAACTCCACTGTAATGCTATTATTCTCTAATAATTCTGTACGCAGCAGCAGCAGCAGCAGTTTTTCATGCGAAATTAGTAATATGTAGCGCATATACGTAATAAATGTAGATACACCTATAAAAAACTGCTTGACGTTACGAATACGTCAAATCTCATTCGAATATTGCACCGGATACTCCTACAAACTCATGCAAATGATATATTTTGAGAAAGTATCTTAACTGCCAGAAATACGTAAAAAGAGGTGCATCCATGAGAGCATTTTTCTTACAAAGACGATGGTGAGGGATCAAATCATTTCCTTTCTGTTGAAAAACTTTTTGAGAAAAAAATCTGAAACAGTGCTTCCATCTGTAAAAGTGCAAAAGTAAAAAATTCTTATAAAAAATTTTAAGCTCAAACATTTTTGAATTATTTGTGAAATATTGCTAGTTTAGAAACTTGAATTCATCATCTTATCTTCTCATTATCTGATCATATTCGCGATTTAGTTATCGTGTTAGTTTGAGAATTAAATAGTTTTTTTAACACGATTAATTTAAGCCAAAGATTTATTATAAGTAACAATTTAAATAATTTTCATTGTTTAATTAGAGAGCCATTTTTAATGTGGTGTCCAAATTACTAAAAATAACAGTAAGCAACATGTTGTGTCATGAAGTAACTGAAGTAATTGAACTGATCAGAAACAAAAACAGATTCATGATTCAATACTAGATAGAGCTGTTTTCAGGTTTAAGCAGAAAAACTAAAAAAATATCCATCATAAAAATTACGTTTTAAAACATGAAAATCAACAACAAATTGTCATGTCAATTAAAAATGTGAAATGTAAAATTATATTGAGTTTCTTGCTAATGCTCGTGCGCTAAAAAAAGCTGAAGAACATTCGACATTATAACGAATTTAGTATTAAATTTAATCCAAATATTCAATATTTAATTTTTCAGTTTTCATATTCAAGCCTGAAGCTAACCTTCCATAAGTAATAGATATGGGTCAACTTAAAAGTTTTATTATTTTTGCAAAGAAAAAGTAATCAACATCGCTGAATGTAAATTTGACAGACTTTTATAACAGCATGGCCAGCTCGATTTCATTTCCCAAATAATTTTTGAAAATGGCGTCTGAACGGTAAAACATGAATTTTTTGTCAATTGTATGTACAGGTGATTCATGAGATGTGATAAATATTTGAACCAGGATAGGTCCCTATTTATAGGCGTCTGAAAAAATAAGAAAACATTCTTTGGTCTACGATGTTAGAAAAATATTATTTTGAAATTGTCGTAGAATTGTTTGCGAAATGCGCGAATAAATAAAAGAAACTATGAACGCAATATTATCAGAATAGAACAGAAAAGTGTTTTTTGTTATATTGAGCTGGTCAATTTTGTCAGGCTTGCATTTGATTTGTGTGCTGTTAGGTGCGAGTAATTATCAATAAACAATCGCTGCTTTTACCAATAACCAAAAAAATGATATGATTTGTGCTATGGGGAAAGATTGAGAAATGCACATTTACAAGAACCATGCAACACCTGTGCGATCACGGTTCTTTTTAAATTAAATTGTTACAATTGATACGGGCCTCTCATCAAGTGATCGCAGACTAGAAGCAGAGAAGTTTTGGATGCCGTAGAAGCAACTTCAAGTGTAAGCACAAGACGACTTCCTCTGTAAACATGACTCTCTCAGTCTATAGCTTGGAGAATTTTACACGAACAAGGTTTGGATCCGTACCATGTACAGCATGTCCAAGCGTTATAACAAGAAGATCTTCCTCGTCGAGTGCAATTCTGTGAGTGGCTTCTGGCTTTTCAAGAAACATAACATCTGTAGCGGTGGTCATGTTAATTATTTTTTTTGCGGACTCTATGTAAGTAGCGTAAGTACTACGTGAGGTTTTTGTTCTTTTTGATGTGTGGCGTTTATTTATTCATAACGACAGCTATTGCAGTGACTATCAAAAGTTTTTGTATTATACCGTATTAATTTTGTATTTTCACAGCAGACTCTCGCAAATTCATAAAAATAACGTACGTCAGAGGCACTTTCAGGGTATATATTTCATTTGTCTTTTTATGTTTAATTTTATTATTTTGAAACGAACTAAAAGAAACAATATTTTGAAGTTATAAAATTTCTTTGTCTATGCACACTAAAATTTTATGGAATTTAGATTCAGAAAAAAATGTATGCCCATTTTCTACATCGAAGTGAAAAGAGGTTGAAAAGAAAATTTTGAAAAGAAAATTGAAATTGACAAAAAATTGTTCAGATATCATTTTGGGTAATTATTTACAAATGAAGTTTAATTGAGTATAACATTACAAAAATGCATGCAAGTATATTTAAATATCTATTGTCTATGGTTTATGTACAAAATAAACATAAAAGCTTTTACTTATATCTGTTTATTGTATCATATTGTAATACCAGTCCATTGTCATAAATAACTTAAAATGTCCGAAATAATACATATTTAAATTTGATTTAAAACCGGTTCAGATGACCAGCTTGAGTTGAGATGATCCATTTATGAGCTAACCTTTATTTTTATGGGTCTAGCAGTACAATGTTTAGTAACATGCGCTTTCCTTATCCTTTTTTTATAAACTCAAATTTTTATACTTTTTTATTCAATATGTCGGCAGAAATGATTACAAAGGTAGATTCAGATGTACCTGCCTACGACGATTCGATACAAATCCAGAAAGAAAAAATTGTGTTCGATTTCACGGCTCGATTCGCTCCGCCAAAAAGGTCGAAAAGATGACAATGCGGTAAATAAGTCGTGCCGTGGTTGGTCGGAGGCGTCGTGACGAGGTGTTTCCGGAGCGTCGTCTTTAATCCGGTGTCGAAAGCCGTCGGACTATCAGTTCCGGGTCCTTTTATAAGTGATGGTAAACGAGTATCGGTCCTGGAATGGGTTTCGCATAAATCATTCTGACAGACAGCCCTATCTCGCTTCCCTCATTCAGGCTGATCGTCGTAATTCCGGGTGTATCAATGCCCTTTTTACATAAATAATCGCTGAATTATTCATTGTACCACAATGTCGCATTAAAAGCGACAAGAGAGCGAAAGCAATAACGGCCGATTCCCCAGAGCTGGAACAATGGCGGTGACCTCCTGAATTATTCCGATTGATTGTCGCAGCCGACACAATATTTTAATTACATGATGGAAAAAGGCACCGGGGCCCTACAAGAGACACAATTTCCAGTTTTCCGCTGCATTGATGGCGGAGCCGTGTTCATTAACGAACAACCTGAACAAACGCAAAAGTTTCTGAAAGCGCGCTGAAAGGCGAGATAAAGGAATAAAGGCTCGGCACTGAAAATACACTACAGGTCACATAATGCCGCTGTTTTCTGACGGATAGATTTAGCGTCGGTTTATAGAAGAGGCTCGCTTTCGAAATTAGCGAAGAGAATAAAGCCGGCGATACAATGGCCGAAGCGATGAAACAACATCACTTAACCAGGTTGCTGTTTATTTCTGTACCACTTAAATCCTGTCTGAACCCTCTAACAACGCAGTTAAGTAAAGAAATAATTGCTTAATTAAAACTACTCATCTGTTCTTCCACGAAAAAAGCCACTTTTACTTTTTACCTAAACACCCCGAATTTTTTGCCTTAGGGGTTCGCCTCCGCCATAAACATTAACTTGATGCACTTGTTCGGCCAGGTCCCGATCCATCTGTTTCTGCGTGTTTAGGCAACGTGCGTGCGTACATCGCGGCTTATTTATAACAGCACACCGAGACCAAACATCCTTTACTTTCAACTCGAACGAAAAATGGCATCCCGCAGTTTCACCCCGAAACCGACCTGCACCCTTGCGGCCGCGGTTTTTCTCGGTTGATAAGCTAATTAGCTATTTATGTTGTCGTAAAGCGGCCTCATTTGAATTTCTAATTAGATTAGGAACGATTAACAACTTTAGGACGGCGTGTAACTGAAAATTTATTATAATTTCCACTTGAAAGTTTTTTAAGGCGGCACTATCCGAGGATAATCTATAACGGGACAGCGGAGATAAAGTAACAGTTCTATATATCGAATCGAAAACGGTTTTTCGAATGGCTCGGAGAGGGGCGGTTTTCCTACATCAGGCGAACTCAACGGCGCGGTCGCATCGCTGTGTAATTTGGTAATTGGACAAAGCTCACAGAAATCGTGTCGGTTTCTTACGTAACCGGCGCAAATAAATAAATAAATAAATCTGTCGGTAATGATGGGTTGTATAAATGAAGAGGGCAATTACGGGAGCTTATGGCGATTATCCGGTGTGGCTTCGCGACTGGTCCCGTCACGGTCCTTGCACCGACAAGAGATGCGCGCACTAATTAGGGACGGGTGCGGACCAATACGGCACCGAGCCCGGAGATATGATGAGTTCGAAAAAAGGACGATCTTGTGCACACCAGGCGCTGCCCGTTGCCCTTTGATCTCGACATAAAGAGATATAACCATTAGGTTTTCATCATGCTATGCGGCCGGTGCTGCGGCGGCCGCTGGTCCGTTTGTGTGCTCTCAGGGATTAAGGAAATATAAGTGGCGGCGGGCGAGGAGTCTGCTCGTTCATTATGAATTAATGTCCGACCTTTCACATCAAACGCGAATGTTCATTTCTGCAATGGACTTCCGACGGACGGACGTTGTTGTTGTTTCTGTGCCGCTCAAACGGCCACAAAGCATAAAGAAAACACGACGTCGCCCCATATCACATACATTTATTATACGGACGAATCTATAAAGAAACTCCTTTTTTCGTCCCCGCCGCTTCTTTCTCAAACTGCCCACTCTCGATGATAGAGTTTTCATGTTGGCGTTTTCTTAACTCCACATCGCACTCGAGTACCAGACGCCACAAAACAACGACAGTCGAGATAATGTTCCGCGTAAATGTGAAACAATCTGGTGGGCCGTAATAGAGATAGCGAACGGCTTGCAGATAGATCCCGGCAAGAACACACAACTACCGAATAAATACACAGAGATACAATCGTCTTGAAAGAACATGCTCTCGATTGAAACACCAAAGAGCCACCGCACAGCGCCAGACCTAGCACCGTTGAAGATCCCCATCGTATTTGCTTCTTCATTAACACCACACCGCTCCGAAGACCGATAAGACCTATGCCTTCAGCCTCGACCACATGCAACACTTTTTCATAACAATATAATCGTTCCAGTCTGCATAATTGGCCAGAGGATTTCACGACTTGTTAGATACACACACACACACACAAAGTCACGATGGGGTTTGTTAACAGTCTTCACCACAATAAAACACGTCATCAGTATGGCGTCTTTTCTTATTTACGAACATGCAAATTAAAGTGACCGACTTTTATCTCGTCTGCAATCCATCTCTATGTTATCGCTTTTATATTTTTTTAGATGTCTTCTTTGTTTGGTACACCATTTAATATCAGTCGTTAAAGATGTTATTTTTTCGGTAATTTTTTGGTAAATTCAGAGTATTCTCTTGCTACTCTACACACCGAACGTCTCTTACTCTATTGTTGACTCTTGATGTATACATATAAACTGTTCCGAAAAAAATGCTCACTAACTATTCGGAACTGATGTGAATGTCTTATACATGGGCTGACCGACGGATGTCAAACTGGTTTCGTCCTAAGAATTTAAATTAATATTTTGGAAAAAATCTTTTGAAACAATAAATTTGTGTCTATTTTTGTAAAATCGTGTTTTATGGAAAAATGGAACCGAATGTTGGTTTTGACCAAGTTTTGACAGTTTGTCGGTTGGCCATTATTTGTATATTCCTTATTAACCAAAGTAATATAAAATGAAAATAAACAAAAAATGTTAATACTAAAATTGAATATGAAGCATCGTTTAAAAGTTCTTAAATGTAACACAATTTAACAATATTGGAAACAATAATATTAATTTAAATTACTTTTAAAACTAACTTTAGAACTGCAGTAACTATCTTTAACTGAAAAAGATTACAAAGATGATAATAGTAACAACAACAAATCGAACACAAAATTATCTTTTTTATTGTGATCAAAACAACGATTATAACTTTAAACTACATTAATACCAAAAACTTGTGCATTGTTCCAAGTGTTTTTGTTTCAATTTTCTTTTAATTTTGTGGTTTTCGGCGAGCTGACGGTTTGAATATTATAAAACATACCATCTTGCTGCATTTGTCTAATCAGTGGCCCAAAAATTAAAAATATCTAGCTTCAAGTTTCAATAAGTAATTTTAGTAATCTGTCGCATGTATATATACCCGTATAAATCATACAGACTTGTAGCCGGTTTTACGCACTAAACTAATTTTATAGAATTGAAACAAAGTTTAGCATATTAATAATTTTTACAAAATAAACTCATTTTTGTCAATTTTTTAAAATTTTGTGACTTAAATATTAAATATATTTTTGTAGTCCCGGAAAAAAGTAATCTTTACTGTTAGAAGTAGAATTTAGATTGTTATTTACAGAGGAAATCAAAAAAATGTAACATTTAACTATTTAATATTGGTTTTGTTAAACATGAAATCCGCTGAGAACATACAATGGCGGCCAGATTTCTATCACCTTTTTGAGTTTGAGTTAATTTAATGGCTCAGCCACTCACCGGATTCGAATCCCATTGAAAACCTTAGGGAGTCGTTAAATCAGCGTTTAAAAACTAAAAAACCATGCTTTTGAAAAATTCCAACAATTGCAAGAAGCATGGCATCAGATGATACCCATGTCTGTAATCGATAAACTTATTAACTCTATGCCCAGAAGAAGATGTCAAGCGGTTATCAAGGCGAAGGGCTTTGCAACAAAGTATTAGATTAATGATAGAATATTGGACGCTACTGTACATAATGCAAAACATTTTTAGCAAACAAATAAATTGATGGTAACAAACTTGCATATTTTGAGTTAGTAGTTTTAAACAATATTTTGGTGTAGAATCTTTGATTTGTTTTCACATGTTTTTTTTTTATATTTTAAATAGCTGGCATGGCCCTGTATATTAATCTCATATTGAAATTCAGAATAATGCAAGAAAACAATTACAAATAAGACCTAAATGTAACATCTAATTATCTGAAAATAGACACAATTTATAAAATAGCAATTACTAAAAACTAAAAAAATAGTGTTTCGTCAACAAAAAATAAAATGAAAAGAAATTAAAATTCGGAAAATATACATCTGATGTTATGTTATGTGGAAGCTTTGGTACTTCAGAAAAGATAAGATTCTAGATAAGGTAAAACAGATAAAGACTGCTCTGACTTGTTTGTCGAAAGAGTATAATGACGAAAATATACCAGAGTTCTCTTTTAAACATGTAGGAATATTATAAGCAAGGACAACAAAATTATGTAACACAAGACCAGAAGTGTTTTGAAAAGGCCGTGTGTGACTCAGTGCCGAAGTTCTAATTCCATTTTTAAAAAATTTAGTAGATCATCTAATCCCTCGGGGGCAATAGCAGATTTTGAAGGTCTGGCTGCCGATCAAAGAGTTGTGAGAAACAAATAAATTTTGTTTCTTTCGCAGATATATAAAGTATAGATTTGTGATTGTGGAAATTGTAAAAACATGTTGCCAAAACTCCTCTTCCATGGATTTCTACACTTGCGTAGAAGTGAAGCAAATTTGGAAGAAAACAGGTCGAAATTAAAAAAAAAAGGATGAATTGCATGTTTCTCATGCAATTCTCTGAATTCTATCGATTTCCGAGAATTTTCGCAGTCTTCGCCGCCGGTTCCAACAAAAGCTGTCAGTCGAGGAGTGTGCAATAATAAAGACGTCGGTGGCGCGCAATTGCGACGTCGACGTCGAAATAAAACGGTTTTAACGGCGTGACCGCAAAATACCTCGTATAAAACAGAAACAACCACCACTGTTTATTAAAAGCGTTATGAATTATGTTTCCCGCATTGTGAATGTATTTTTACACCGGGGGCTTTTAAGAGCTCCTAGTCTGTTGCCGTATGCCATGCCGGATTCATATTTAGTATTTATGGCTCTTGTAGCCACTTAGTGTGGCTTCGAACAGCTGAACGTGTCGAAGGATCGCAAGAAAATTAGAGGCAGGCCGTTTTTGGGAAATCCGTTGTCTCAAATAAAAATCCGCGCCTCGCCCGTAAAGCTTTCAGTCGCCGTGTTCGAATTCTTAGCGCTAAATCGACTGAAATAATTAACGCTTTCGACTGTTCGCATTAACCAATTATAGGTGACGAAAAGCAACGATGAGCCAGCTTAAATCTCGCGGAAAATGCGAGAAGTGCCGACGTAAAAATACCATCAACAAGTTTAGGAGAGGCGCTATCGCTCATGGAAATCTTCAGACGCATTGTTGTGTGCGGCCATAAATTAATAGGTAGTAAAAATTCTAATCGAAGTAACGGGATGCTTAATCCCAGGTTGGAGTGTGTGTGTTGTTTTGTGGCAATCTCGCCGTTCGGAATATTATGAAAAAAACACGAAATAAATTATTATGTTGGTATCTTGCATTTGCCACGATTGCATTAGCTGTTGAATATAAACACCGGATTTACATAATTGGATGGCCGGTTAAGAGCATAATGCGGAATTATTGGGTCTTAAACCATATTTACGGACGAGTGTCGATTTTCGAAATTTCTTGCAAATGATAACGTTACACAGGAAACCGATGCAATTGGAACCATCAGCTACGAGAGCTTCGTTAATCCTGAAGCGTTCATAAATCGGGGACACCCACAAATAATTTGACTAACTGTAAACAGATTCAGAGATAATGGTAATAACAATCTCTAAAAATATGACGGGAGCAGCTTTTGGAACTCTTCCATTTTTTTATTATTAATTTTAATATTTTATGGATTCCATATATTATTGTTACGTTGGTAAGAAGACAACCAATAAAAAAACTTGTAAATAATGACCTACAACTCGTAAACATTTTAAAATGTTTTTATTTTAGGATATATTTACAATAATATCTTTTTATGATCGCGCCGAATAAAATAATGCATTCATTAAATATCTCCAAAACTCGTAACTCAAATAATTACTTTCGAGGGTTCCTCACCATCACAACTCCATCTAAAAATAATTCCTCTATTCAAACAGGAAAGGGTTTAGTGTCACATTGCAGATTTATTAGTTATTTTGGTTTTGCACGCGCACCCTTTAAGAAAATATGGTGTTTCCCTTACCGAAAAAAAACCGGTCCCTTTTTTACACAGTCAGACGATTTATATTTAGAATTTTATCTTATCGCCTTCAATTTTGCATGTTTGTATAGAACAAAATAAATATATTGTATTTAAGTGATGATAAATAAACAAAATAAATAACACTCCTTTTTCGTACCAAGCGTAAATATCCATGTCGCAATTTTAACAATCGCCCATCATGAATGATCCCGTTTAGCTGTTCGAAATTAAAACAACAACAAAAAAATCGCTTCAACGTAAAACCAAAGTTCATTCATATGGCAAGAGCTGAACGGATGCCAGAATATGCAGTTTTACAAAAAACAAAGTGTAAGATGCCCGACAATGATGAGCGGATTAACGAAGTATGCAGCGAAAATAGAGTTCAGAATTCTTCGTCTGAAAGGCTAAATAATAACTGGGCGCAAGCAAAAATGCACGTTGCCGAGGAAATTATCTTCACTTCTTCTCGTTGTTTACGACACGTGTCACTTTTCCAGTTAATTAGTCGATTGCAAAATGCACAATTATCATACCCGTTTAGCATGGAACATTGTCGTTTTCAGCACATGCCATCCTGGATAAGAACTTTGGCATTTTTGTGTCTTTCTAATAGAATATTTCTGTCACCGGCGGACGTGGGATGAGTGTACAACATGTACGCATGTTATCGAAAGTTTGTCATAAATAGAATGCAATCTGCTTTTACGGTTATTGTTGGAAGCCCATCTCCCGGTGTACATATTTTAGACTCGACTTGCGGCCCGTGAATCCATTTATTAGAAACTTAGCGAGATGAGTTTTAAGTTGGTTGTTGAGTTATTAACGTCTGTAAATTAAACTCGACGTAGCGTTGTTTGGATCAGGTGTTTGGGTACTTTCGAAAGCTCGCTATCGTTAATGTTCGTTATCCATCCTCGATCTGAGGAGTCGATATTCGATAATCTCCATCGTTAACCTCCCGGCGTTCTTCGTCTGCATTAACGATAATCAAACACGTGAAACTATAAGAATTTCGAAATTCGTACGTCAGATAACGTTGCGATAAATATAATTAAAAACCGACAGATTTTTTTCTGACAGAATATCAAATTTCACATTAAAATATGATAAAGTGTCCACATTCTCTGTCATTTCTTTTGATTTATCGGGTTACTTTTCACTTGACACGTTACAAGTTAACTGTTTCCTCAAATAAATTACCTAATTGCCGTTTCATCACAAAACATTTTCGGGTTCTAGCGGAAAAAAATGGAATGGTCAAAAGCAAATAAATAATTCTACGCATTTCGGAGAATCTAAAACTCGGCTAATTATAATAAATTTGAATATTTGGCGCACTGTCAATTTTTCCGAGAGCCGAATCAAATGGATGGAACTAGTAATTGAAAGAACATAAATAATGTCGAACAGTAATTAAAATGCCGGCGATTATGTTCGTCGCGGTTTTATTTAATATTAAACAGGAGCAAACCCGTGTCCTTTGGAAGGAAGAACTAAAAATTCATGTTTTCAACCGCCGAGTTAATGAAGTTAGGACATTTTACATAAAAAAGGAAAAAGTCTTTTATGAAGCCTTTGGTTCTGGCCGAAAGCAAAAGTGTTACATTAACGGGGAGCCAGAGGATGATTATAAAAACATTAAAATCCGTGCCGTCGCCGGCCCGACGGTCTCATTGCTATGCAAGACCGACCTCCTCGGCACGTACAAAAGGAAGCTTACAAAAGGGGGATATAATGACATACACGCCATAAAGGACACCTTTGTGAGACGTGTCGATTTGATTTTTGGACCCCGAAACGCTCTCCATGCGAGCGACAATTTTCAGATGGGGTTTATCTCCTCGGGGACGCACTTACTTACCGGGGATTAACCGCCAGAAACAAGAACTCTCGGGTCCAGCCTCGTAAAGACTTACACAAACTCCTTAGCAGTTTTGTATTGCCCAGAAGCACTAAAGTATAGATTGGCTAACTTTGTAATGTCTTATCTCATTCAGACAGATCATAAAACTCGCTTAATGGATGATATTTTCCAAGGATATGCCTGCCGCTGGGAGGAACAAGTGCTGCCTCCAAACAACTTCGCAACACGTAAACCGCTTCAAATCTCCTTATTTTACCCCGACGCCGAAACCGGAATTCCGATGGGAGAAACTTTACACCGCCCACATACCAGGATTAACCACAAAAAACCCAATCATAATTGCGGACAACAAAAAATAACATCCGTTTAACCTATAAATAAGAAGCTTCAAAAATAAAAACGCTTTTTTTTTGAAAGTAAAACTTTAGAACCTCTAAACAGACGCATTAAACTTTATAATGAGCTAATCTATTTAGTTTATGTTTATAGAGCAACCACAACGGCCACCATCTCACTTCACTTTAATATTTAACTTCGTTCGACGTAAATTGTTGGATACATCAGGCGTAAATTTCAAGATTTTAATTGAAAAACGTATATTTACATCACAAAGTTTTCTCATATGTACCCATAACAAATTCTGAGATCTCAAACTCTTTCTGCACTTCTACAAACTGCGTTAAAAAAAATGCAGTAATTCCGAAACAAAGCAGATAGTTCTGGTAAACCTCAGATAATCATTATGTTTGAATTTTATATTTGTTTTATATATATTTTATAAAACAACAAAGACGTTGCAGCGAACCCTAATAATACTTCGGACTTACTCAAATGTGCTCTGTGAATAAGGAGAAAATGTGTACTAAAATATTTTTCTCGTGGTAAATAGATAAACAACAAAGTGAAAAACGATAATTTCCTGAATATTTTTATGCCAACATTTCTTTTATTTGCAGAGTTTTCTGCTTTGCCTTGGCATACCTGTATTAAGTGCAATTATTTTTTGTTTCAACTTCAAAAGCTGTCACAACAGTCCCTGTGAACGCAGGATGCATTTCCTCTATGTATACTAGTTGCATTTAACATCAGCCTTTAAAACCGGCGGAACAAATAATAAGTGTGAATACTTTCAGTTTTCAGATGAAAGAAAAAATATCTCACATACCCATTTTTTTAAGTATTTATACAAATTTATCGATAAGTTTTTTTAAAATACATTTAAATAAAAATCCATTTTTCTATTAATTTCTCTTTCTTCTATTTTATTGAGTAGGTTAATTTAACCCTACAGAAAAAAATTTAAACCTAAAATTACACTTTCTCCTTTAGAAAAAAAAAAACTTACCAAATAATAAATGGGTTTAATAAAATTTACTACGTTATTTACATTGACAATTCAAATTGAAATTTTGCACCTGAAAAAACTGGTGGCAAAAATGAGAAAAACTGTCAAATTTAGGATGTAGTGTTGCCAGAGGGGTTTTTTAAATTTAAAGGTTTTAAATCAGTAGTGACAGTACTGGCAGTGGCTTAATTAGTATGTATGCGATATAGTAGCATAATAGTAGTGAAACGAAATGTCGAGATCTCCTTTTTTGGCTAACAATAATTATTGTTGCGAATGTATTAGTGATGTTCCGCATAAAAAAAGGAAGGTGGGCGTCTCGATTTTCGTCAAGTTAAAGTCACTCGCTTATTAATAACTATAGTTTATAGATTGCTGCTCGACGGCGCATGATTTATTTAAGCGCTATAATTTCTACTTGATCGAAAATTTTCAAAAGTAATTTTGACAGCTTTTCACACGTTGAATATTCTAGTAATATGTTAAATTATACATTTTAGTAAATTAACAAAACTGGTATCTACATAAATTTAAATCTGTTAAAAGCTTATCGAACATGTAGGAGGTTTCGCTGGTTGTGCATGCACGCAACGGAAATTTGATCCTAATAGACACGTTCTAGAAATTTAAAGGATTTTACTGGTTGAGGACACGGTTTTAAATAATATTTAGCTAATGGCAGATGTTAATCAATTAATTATGAAAGAGTTTTAACTGTTTCTTTTTTGCGTGTGTCAGGAAAAGGCGACGTGTCGTGCTTTTGGTGAAATCTCTAGTTTTTATAAATAATATTTATGTGATGTAGAGGTATAATTATCAGAGGCCGAATATAGCACATTTTTGTGGTTTTTGGGTTGCATATCCCGCGGCAAGACTAAAGTCGTTTCGAACCTTGTTGCAAACGTGGTAAGTACCAAGTTGTCAATGAGGTGAAGTACTCGAAGGTAGATTTCTCCTATATTTAGGCGTCGCGCGTGGGGGCTCATTAGACCCGATTTAGAAGTGTCAGATTCATCTCAGCGGCCATTATTCACCCCGGGTGCATTCCGGTGTCCTGCAGGCGCTTGGCTGCAGCCATTTGTCTCGATACCTGAAGAAATATTCATTAGCTCGGAAAAATAACGAGCAAGACGGCATGCGACAATGATATCGGCCGTCGATCGGACCAGGTTAAGTTATGCAGATGTATTCGCCAATCTCGTGCAATTGTGCTGTAATTTAAAAGTTACAAGGTCTGGTGGACTTGGCATTTTTGCCGGATTTAAATGAGTCTGTGTATTAAATTATCGGGGCGAGCCGAGAGGAGAACCAGTCCGGGTACATCGATCAGGTTGTCGCATCTAACACAATGCAAGAACAACCACAATAACCAGCCGCGCGCTCCAGGACGTGAACCCGAGGCGAGGACTCGGCGAGAAGATTTACGCGGATAAATGGAGTCGTTACTTTAATTGAAGAACGAGACGCTCTTCCACAGAGAACAATCGTTTAAATATAAATTTTGACGCAGTCGAGACGAAGATCGTTTTTATGACGGTAATTTCCAACGACCAAACAACACATGATGCTCCTGGACCGTCAAAGCCCAATTTCATCCCGGAAGGTCTCGGGGGACGATGGCTCGCTTACTCAAAGAACCGGACCCATAAATAATCATTCCGAGAGCCCTTCCGCCATTGTAAGGCATCCGGAAAACCCCAAAAATTGTTTGCTTTTCGCATTTGCCTTCCAATATCTCTAATTACGTTGTAATATTGACACTTTACTTTGTAGGATGAAATCTACTTTCGATTAAATAAGATCGTGCATACTTTCACATCGGCACCGAAATTTTTAAAATTTTAAGTAACATCAATTTTAATTAAATTATGATCGTCTCTATTTTAGTTATTTGATGTTTTGTTTACATGTAAATTTAACGATTTCAGTGCAATTGAAATCATTTTCGTGCCTACAATTTTAGACAGCATATATCTGAGAAATAGGTGAAAACTTTCTGTCACTTGACTTAATAATAAATTCAACAGAATTCTTAAAAGAATTATTTGAACACGTTAATTTCACAACTTCTGTCCCAGAATAATAAAATATACTTGAAAATATTTCGTAGATTGGAAATGAGTTGATACTTCAAAATTCTGAGAACTGTCATTTTCCATGACTGTACAATACCTTGTTGCAACATTATTTTATACAGGAAGGCAAATTGTGTTATTTTAATAAATAATTTCAAAGTCACACGTTTTTTAAAAACCAAAAAAAAAAAAACAAAATAAGTACTTTTTTCTGTTATAATCAGGATTTCATTTCAAATGGTTGGGATATTTAAATAGAATATTTTTTAAAAATTAAAATGATACCAACACCCACTTGCAGACTTGAATAAAATCATGTTAGAAAAAATATTTTTAAAAAAGATTTTTGAATCAAAATTATCGAATCTTACTTTGTATTATTAAAATACATATAAAATATAAATTTTTAAATTAAGTATGTCAAAATTCTAAAAATATGGTGACTGATTTAAAATAAAAAATTGTTTTCATTTCTGGCAAAACTGAAAGAAAAATAAATGCACGTCAAAAAGATCGCTTTTCGAAAGAATGGTATACTTTAAATCCATTTTGTTCTTTCAATAAATAAGAAAAAAATGAAGTAAGAGAATAATTTCAAAAAACGATTAAAGGCCGTTTGATACAATTTATTTCGGTGATCTTTTGCATTTCATGAACAATTTTTTGTAGAATTTAGCATCAAGTCAAACAACCTTAATTTTTTATACTAAACTTTAATTTTATTCACCACATTCCATGATCGTTTAAATAGTAAAAGTATCGAAGAGTTTGTGCTTTTTTTTAATTCTACCCAAATAAAAACTGTTTATATATGTATGTTACATCATTAAGAGGCTGTATAATATTTATAAACCAATTTACATAGTTTCTGGGTTGAAATCATTAGCAATTCCCATTTCATGGATCGAATTTAAGAACAGCATAATGTTACATAAAAATTAAGACCAGCAGGCGCCTACGTTTCTATGTTAAGTACTTCAATAAAAATTTTTTGAAACTGCTTTTTCTCATAGTTACGGTTTTGTTGACCAATAATAATTTCTAAGAACTTCAATAACGAACAAACGTTTTTTCTAAAGACGTAATTTTAGAAAGCACGTACAAGAAATGATGATCATGCTGATAATACGGGGCAAATGCTGTTAGAAGCGCTAATTAATTATTACAATTAAATTATTATATAATTTGTACACTGTGTCTATTGATAGAAGCGGCTTTTTTGAACTTCACATTCTATTTGCATATGTAATATCATGAGTGCTCGAAGCAACAAACTCGAGTTTGCTAGGAAAAATTAAGCTACGCATGGTATTCGGCACGACTATTTCCCGAATTCAATATTTCACATACAAAAGGGCCTTATTTTCAATGTAACAGGTGAAAGATGAACTTTGACATTGTTTTTATTCATCTGTTAAGGTAATCAAAGTTTTGTTGCTAAGAATCTGGATTTTTATTGATTCAAGAGGTGCGGCAAAACTTGATAGATCCTGTTTCACCGCTGAAAAATAGGTAATTTTTCCAAAATATCGATTTTGGATTGGTCGAAAAATCTGTGTAAAATTGTAATGTCACTAAAGGAGATCCTGTGAAAACCGAGGAAATTTTAAACGCTAAACTTTTTCTGTGAATTTCGTTTTACACAATTTTTTAGTTTCTTTCCGAAAAATAATATTTACGTTGTTCGAAACCATCACTTGACAGAAAAACTGTATTATTTAAGTTTGCTTTTCATCGTTTAGAAATTATACCGTGTAATTCCTTCTGAAATGACGTTAAGAGCGGCGATGATTGAATAAAAATTGGTTTTCTATTGCGTTAATGAAGATCTCGCGTTTTAGAGAGGGACTGCAGCTGCATGCACGGCTCCTTTTCCGGTCGCATCCCGAGTCAAGTGCATTCGAATTTTTCTTCGCCGGTGCGGTCGGGCATAATGTATTTCTTTCGAATGTGTATCAGTGGGATTGTCGGTCCCGCGTTACAAGAGTAGTTAATTAGGCCCGAGTCATGCTCATCAATTACTCGCTGACAGTCGGGAGCGCTCGCGTCGACCTTTCAAAAAGTAATTTGTTCCGTGGATCGCAGAAGAAAGTGCAAAAAGCTCAGGCCTGCGCGCCGCCGCCTCGACGGCAATCCTTATCAGTTAGCGTTGAGTTATAGTCTGTCAAATGAGCATCCCGAATTTCAAATTTCAATAACAGCGAGTGCTCCGGCGAAGTTCGCATCGTCGATGGGAGAGTTATGCCCCGGATTGTTAGAACAAAACGATGTAAAACAAGCCGGAAGTGGTCCCCGAAGGCTCGTACGCCAGCCGGCTCGCCTCTTCCACCAGGGCAAAATACGAGTGTTCCGGGAACACGGCTCGCGGAGAAATGATGCACGCTGGGACGGCAATTTTTAAATAATTGACTGGAGTCCGGTGGAAAATGAATTACAGTTCGAGGCCCCCATAACGTAGTGGATGTTACGCTTATGTAAGATGCAGGAGGAACCGGCACGGATATCTCGTGTCAAATTCGGCCCTGCTTTGCACAACCCCATGCATTATGGATCCGGCACACGGCCGACATATAATAAACCACCGACAGGGAAGAACATAACTTCGATCGCCCACTTTTTAACCGACGATTATTGCTGAATCCACTACACCCGAATGAACATCATCCGCGCCTCTGTTACACCTTACTCCTAATTTTGTTCATTTCGCCATTGTCACGAATATTACTTTCCACGTCGATAGGTGGTGGCACCCGCAGCCATAAGAACTTGAGTGACATCATAATTTAACTTCGTAACTACTTACACTAATATAATAAGTTGGCAACGTCTGCACTGCGTCAGTGCTGTGGTGCACTTAATAACCAGCGATCACTCATTTTTTCGAATTCTGACAAGTTCATATCCATTTTTTAAATTTGGACGGACTCAGTAATTATTTTCTGTTCATTTTGTTTCTCCGAATGACACCAATATGGCGTTCTGCATGTCAACCGAGATTTTAAAATTAACACAAATGATCAAAATGTAGCGAGTATTTAAAAAATAAACATTCATCCCAATATTTTAATTATTCACGCAAATCTACTGCTTCCGGAACTTGCATCATCGAAAAATTTGTGAAAAAAGAAATGACAGAAAATATGGTAAAATAAACCAACTCCATTAGAAATATAACAGCAACCTTAATAATACTCACCAGGTGATGCATTGAACAAATAGATTTCCGTATCTTTCATATTTAAATCGTAAGATTTAAATTGATCTTTATTATATTATAACCAAATCAATACCTAGTATCTACTAGGAACTAGGAAAAAACTTCAAAAATAAAGCTATCTTAATTAATGAAACAAATAATTTGATGTTTACACTAATTGTTTCTCTCTAAAACGATGGCTATTATGTAATAATCTTATCAAACTCTGTATCAAATACAATTTACGATATACCTACTACCACACATTTATTGTATAATGCAACTGCAATTTAAAAAAATTACAAAATGTTATGTAATCTGGTGGCTTATCTGAAACACTGCCAACTCTCTGAGTAATCAATGTTATGCTGATCACCAGGTCTAAACAAGTGTATTAAATAATCGCATTTTATTAATTAACCTATAGATTTAATCAGATTATTATTAAACGCTCGATTTATTGTTCTGCAAATATGTGCACGGTTTTAGAAGTTTAGGGTTTCGGTGTTGCGGATTGTGAAATGCGATTTTTCGAATAAGTGGACCGAGCGTATCTTGGATATTGGGGTTATATTCGCAGACGTCATCGGCGAAGAGGCGGATGTTTATGGGCGAAAGCCTTGTCCATTCTCATTAGCATTCGATTGCAACTAATGGACAATTGAACCGGCAAAGTGTCGGGAGGGTAATAACAATCAAAGCACTTACCTGTGCCGGTTTTAAGTCCGGCTATAACCCCGATATGCCCAGTACATTAAAGAGCATCATTCGAACGAAGTCGGTGATATAAAGTTAAATGCAAGATTTGAAATGACCACCGGGAAGGATGATGGACCATCTCGGACCGTTTTTACTGCCCCGGCTGGCAAAATTGGCCGCTTTAAACTTATGGGGATATAAGTTAACTTACCGAGACATGACATCGGGAAATTCCCTCTTCAAAACTGCCCACTTCTGCAACAAAACGAATTGGGTGAATTTTGCAACACACGATAATCGGATAGGATTATGTTATACCATTGTGACTTTATCGAAATCGTTGTTGGTTGCACAGCACGTAATAATCTTGTGTTTGGATTACTTCTGTATACATTTGATTCAGTGGAATTGTGAAAAAATACAATATTTGATAAATTTGTTGACAATATAATTATTGCAGAAATTGGGAGTGCCTATCGGCGTTACTTCAGATAATGGCAACGATTTTTAATCGACGTGTCGAGAGACTAGTAATTGTCATTTTCCTGCACATTTCCGACTCCTGCTAGGTGGATTTTTTCCCAATCGTTTTTCGTATGGATGAGAAAGAATATTGACATGACGGCATCAGGTTTTTATTTTTACTTTCGCCCTCACATGATTGTTTGGCGATGAATTGAAATTAAATATCCTTCGCAGCACCGGAAATGAGATCGCGAAATAGAAGGGAAGCAGTGCGCATTTCCCTCCTCGAACACCAAAAGAATTTTTCATAAAAATAATAACAAATTCCAGTGAATCATCAGTAATAAAATATTGATAAACCTGGTTTATTTTTTGATACAACCCATAATAATAACCGTTACTTAAACCATTATTGACATTCTTCACTTATCGCAATTCGGAATAAGATAAAATGCGATAGATCAATTAGGCAGTATTTCCGCATGATGCTTCACAGATAGAAGAAACGTATCAAGACATATATCTCATCAAATTCCGCAAGTTATGAGACCGACCCGACACAAAGCTCTCCCTCGAGATGAACTTTGATTAGAATCATGTGATTGCATTGCTCACTGTTTCTAAGTGCATCACCACGACTTATGTGTAAAAAAGGCATGCTCTTTCGTCCTCAAACAAGCATCAGGTTTGAGTGCGATTTATTAAAGGAGCAGTACAAGGAGGACATAAAAGCCGATTTTTACAGATATCTAATTAAATATAGTTACCTGGCGCCGGACCTCGTCAATAAATAAAAAGCTCGATGCGATTCCAACGACTTAACTGACTAGGTAGGGATGTGTGACATTTAAATTCATGACTGCATATAAATACACACCGGGGAGATAATTTTCACTTTAATGCAACAGAACTGCGCTGGGATAAAAACTTTAAAAGCTCAACAAACAACTCGTGCTCTAGCAAAGTCAAAAATTAAAAAGTCAAAAATCGGTTTGAACCAGTTACACTTTATCAAAAATAATACTATCTTAAAAGTGGGGCAACTAAGTATTATAACATTAATAAAATTTGACAAACTGATGTAGGCAAAGCCCATTCAGAATTAATTGGGCTCCTTTCTTTACAAAGGGGCAAGATTAAACTTATGGTTTTATTAAGTAAATACAGATAAGTAATAATGCTAAGTGGGAGCCACACAAAAAAGGTGTCTTCCCGATATCAAATTTTTTTGGTTTCTTGAAATGTAGGTGTATAAGATAATAAAATTTATTCAGTGACAAAACTGGTTATAACGAAATAATATGACAATTCACTAACTACACATTTAAAATAAATATTGACATGTTTTTTGAACTTTTATACAATTTAATAAGCCAATAAATTCTTATATGAAATTTTTTAATTACTGCATAAAAATATTTGCAAAAATTGTTATACGTTATAGAATAACTTAAACATTTATTTATGCTGCTGGATTTGCTGATCTTTGATACATTTTAGTATTAAAGTTAAGCTTAGTTATTAATGATATCGTTTTTTATTCAAATTGATGAATTGCCGTTTGATGCTGGACGTTACTGAACACTGAACTTTTTGCAACTTGATTTAGCAACTCTCCGAAAGATGTATGTTTTTTGCTTAACCGAATTACTGAATCACGAAACGCCCTGTAAATACTTCCACAGAACTTCTCATGAATTTTCTAGTAATGCTACGAAAAAATTTGATTTGATTTCGAAAATTATGGGGAATTCTAACAGTATACCTAATCTATAATGTCATTACATTGCTTCAAAAACATAGCGACATCTACCGACCAAAATTGTGTATATTTCATTCAATAAAAATAATGGTGTAATAAATTCAACCAACGCATTATTGTAAAAATTGTTGCTGTAGATCATTAAATACCTTATTTTCATTGAAAATGTGGTAAATATTGTGTCAAAATGATGGCACTAATACTAAGAATGTCTTAATAATGTCTCAAGCCAAGTCAAGTAAATGATTTCGAAAACAAATAGAATTATTTAAAAAAATTAGATAATTGGAAATTAATTTATAAGCAAATTCGTTTTAAATTTTATGGAACTCAGACTTTACAGCATTTAAAATACATTCCCAACAATTTAATTTTAATTACTGAGATGTGTATTTTAATAACAGCATCAATGGAATACTTACAGCGAAATCTTGTAATAAATTCTCGATGATCGTCATTTACTGACGCATTTTGTAACGAAACATAGGCTTCATTCAGTTTTATGAAAGCAGAGGCAATATTTTATTGATAGTATGGCACAATCTTTGTATTGTAAAGGCATGCTTTAAGATAAAAATCTGTAATTTTTGCTGATGGTCCGTTTCAAGATAGAAAGGAATGAATGTCCCCATCTGTGGGTTTTTATGAAAAGGAAAGTGTCTGATTTTACCGTTAGAGAAAATTTAGAAACGACAAAGGGACGCACCAAGAACTGACGTCTATTTATATTATAAAAAATATGGCTCGACTTTAATTTCCAAACGAGCGGCATAAAAAACTTCTAATTTACAACAGCGCGAAGGTTTTTCCTTACTAATTCGACAACGTCTGCCGTAATAAAACTCGAAACAAAATTTATGGTTTACCTACATAATAGCAGTCTCATTTATGTGCGTGTTCGGTTTCTAAGTCTGTGGGATTGCATCTGAGCTTTGACATTTGAAACGGGCAAAAATTTAATAATTTAAATTCGTCTGTTCGCCAAAGCGGCATCATCAACTCCGGGATGCATGCAAGTGAATTTAAAATGTATGACGGGTAGAAATTAGTGTTTTTTTGCCGTCGTTAAACACGATTGAATAATTAAATTTGTTGTTGGAGTAACGATTTTTGCTATACATAAACGACTCCACTTTCTACCCATTAAAACATCAGATTAAATTATTGTTTCATCCTTGCGAGATCGTTACAAAGACCATGTGGTGGTCTCAGATGTCCTCAGGTGACGACCCACTGTCCGACCAGGTAAAAGTAGTGACGCAAACCCAATTGTTAGAATTAGAAATGAAAGTATTTCCTTCATTCGCCGCCGTGTCGCAATTATTTGTTTCACTAATTCGTATTATAATAACAGGTGTCCTACTTTGATAAATCTAAAGTTTGGATAAAAAGACGTTAAAAACAATTAAACGCTGTTATTATGTTGTGTGTTACCCGACAAACCGATCGCTTCCTGCATCATTAATCATCCTCGTGACCATCCTAGTTAGTCCAGCCATAACCCACTTGCTCTACACATAAAAACCACTGACAGAGCTTGATGATCATTTTCATAAATTTATATAAATTTCGTTTTAATGTAAAAGTAATTTAGTAGTATACGAGGCGAAATTATCGTGAGGAATGCGTGAGGTCTTTCTGTGGGTTGATATGTAATTTATTTCCTTCATGCTCTTCAAGCTAATGTTTCATTGTTATTTATGGCGCGTAATTGTTCACGTGGCTCCAATTTAAACCAAACAAAAAGCGTTTCGTTGACACGTAATTAAGAGGCCATTTTGTAAAAAAATAATCAAGAAACCAGT